>VXBA01002850.1:322168-345447 GCA_013399895.1 Serilophus lunatus
CTGGGGTCTCTGAAGCTTCTTTTGACCTTGCCAGTGCAGGAGAACAACAATCCTCCCAGTTTCTCCCATTAGCACTTGGACTGAGAATGTTGGAGAGGATGAATAGTCTGGGCAAGGAGGGAAATGGGATTGAAAAGCTGCTGCTTCCTGCCCTGCTCTTGGAAATGAAAGACCAAACCTGCTCCAAGATGTCCAGCTTGTGCTGCTCATTTGTTCAGAGGTGCTGAACATGGCTGTGAGGAAATTTAAGGACCTGAAGCAGTTCCTCAGGCTGGTCTTTGGGCTTTTGCAGGAAGCTTTAAGAAAAAATATTGGCTTAAATCAGTCCTTTCCTTCAGGCCCCCAGTCCTTGTTCTTTGTCCTTTGCAGAGGTTTTACAGGACTGGATGACCCTGGAGGCCTTTTGCAGCCCTGAGGATTCTGCAGCATCTGTTGCTGTGTTTTGGGGATGGTTTCTTCAAAGATAGTGCTAATGAGTGAGTTTATCCAGCTGAATTTCCCAGCAGTTTTACATATTTCCCTGGGTCAGACAGAGCAAGGACTTGTCTGGGAGCTAAAAATGAGAGTGTGGCACAGGGAGTGCTGGGCTGAGCTCTAGGAAAATGGGATTTCTTCCCAATTTTATTACTTTCTTGAGTTCTAGTGGGATTTCCTCCCAACTTCCATGGCAGGGGGTTGGAATGACAACATCCTCAAGGTTCCTTCCAGCCCAAATTATTCTCCTTTCCCTCCTTGTTTTCCATTTTTTTTGGTTTCCAGTTCCCAAGGCTCAGGGGTTGCTGGCCCAACACTCACCCTGAGGCCTCTCAGAGGTAAATAAAAACAGCAGCACAGGACAAAAACCCTTGGAAATAGGATGCCTTCCTCTAGTTTTGTGAAATCAGGACCTGTCCATCTTAAATTTCCTTCTCATTGTTAATAGAAGTAGAGAGAGGAGGAAAAAAAAAAGAAAAGTGGGTGTACTTAAAAATGGGGAGAAATGCCTTGGATTTCATGGATCCAAGGGGGGGAAAACTGAGAATTGTAGGAGGTGAGTGTCCTGTGGGCACAGGGAGTGGGAGTTACCTGACTCAGTGACAGACAGCAGCTTGCTACAAGTTGGTATTTTAGCTAATCCAATTTTTTTTTGCAGCTCACATGTCTCTGATGTGTTTTGAAGGCTCCAGGGCTCTCAAAAAAAGCTGTCTCAGAAATTGGAAGTTTGAAGTTCACCATAATATTTCCCTTCTGCAGTGGGGGGGAAGGTCCTTGAGGTTGTTGGGTTTTGA
Source organism: Serilophus lunatus (assembly GCA_013399895.1). Lineage (NCBI taxonomy): Eukaryota > Metazoa > Chordata > Aves > Passeriformes > Eurylaimidae > Serilophus > Serilophus lunatus. The sequence goes on from VXBA01002850.1 coordinate 323,437, forward strand.
GAGGTTGGTTTCTCTTTGTCTTGCACGTTTTCCCCCTCCCCACTGAAGTGTTTGCCTAGTCTTGGGTTATTGTTATTTTTCCAGTTGTAAACTGGCTTGCCCTTGTGTTCTTGGCTGCTTTTCCTTTATTTCACAGAGTAAATCCTTTCCTCCCCCCAGCAAAGCAAACGCCCAGGCCAGCCTTGTGGTCCTTGCTGTGCCCAAGCTGCTGGTTTTCACAAGGCTCTTTTGTTAGGAACAGTTCTGGGAATGCTGCAGGCCCTGGGAAGCTCCCTGGGAATGGGAGGCAGGCAGTGCCTGTGCTCCTGTTACCCAACAAATCCCTCTCCCCTTCTCTGGGGGCTGCTCTGCCTCCCCAAAAACTGTCAAAGGCTGCAGCAGATCCCCACTGCAGAATTATTTGGTCATGCTTGAGAGCTGTATACTTGTTCAGGGGTTGCAAACACTGTCAGGAGGGTTTTGGCAGGAGTGAAAAATGAATTTGAGTTGCTGGTGCAGAGGGAAATAGAACCAGCTTTGGCTCTGCCTGCCAGGGAGGGGCAAAGCACATGGAGGGAGTTGTTCTCTGTGAGGGTGGGCAGGCCCTGGCACAGGGTGCCCAGAGAAGCTGTGGCTGCCCCATCCCTGGGGGTGTCCAAGGCCAGGTTGGAGCCACCTGGGACAGTGGGAGGTGTCCCTGCCCATGGCAAGGGTGGGACTGGATGATCCTTAAGATCCTTTCTGACCCAAACCATTCCATGACATCCAGCTTGACCTATTATTTCTTGTGGGTTTGGTGCTGGGACAGTTTGGGCACAAATTTGAGGAGGAAGATACAGAGGGCAGAGTTTGTTTTACCTTCTGTCTCTGTTCCCATATCCTGGATTACATCCTGAGCCTTTCTCCACCAGCTCACATGTGGTGGTATCTTATCAGCCAGAACATTTTAAGACTAACCCAAAATCCTTCCCCTGAAGCAAAACGTTGTGTTCCTGTGATCACACAATGGTGGGAGGTGTGGAGGATGCTGGTGATAAAATGTTAATTTTAATTATACTCCCATTCTAGAGTGTGGACACTTTATAAATAAAGATTGCACAGGCAGAGGCCTTTTGTGGTTTTGCTCCTTGAAATGTCACAGTTCTGTTCCTCCTCAGCAGTTCTGATTTCCATGTGCCTGAGGTGACCAGGAGTTGCAGAAGTTCCAGGCAGGAATGTACAGATGCCATGAGCTTCCAGGAAACACTAAAAAGAATTCCTTTCCCTGCCCAGGTTCTCTTCAGGAAGGTCCTCGTGGCCATCATGGGTAGGAGTTGTGGCTTTGAACACTCCTCAGGGTGCTGAACAATTTCTAAAATCACTTGTGGCTGTGATATCAGTGATAAGCAGCTTGGGGTTCTCTTGTCTTTGGCCTGATCCTTCTCCCCAGGAGAATATGAAATGGGATTAGAGAAGCAAGGAATGGGCAGCAGGAAGAGGAGTCTGTACAAACCTTTTCTGCCCAGTGAAAGTAGCTTCCCTGCTTGCAGAAGACCTGGATTCTCCTGCTGGGTGGCTTAGAAACCAGGATGCTGCTTGGATTTTTCTTCACTCAGCCATGAGACTGGAAATAACTGAAGTTCCTAGTCAGCACTTCTCCTTTGCAAGGGCAGGAGGAGTTGGAGGTGCCTTTTCTGTTGTATTGAATATGCTGAGAACACCCCAGAGCAGCCCCACCTGCCATGTTGGACCTATTTGCAACAAATATCTCGTGTTTTTGTGAATGGGTTTCTGTGTAAGGGGCACAACAAGAGAGATCCAGAGCTCATCCAAGGACACCTGAGCTTCCAAAGTGCCCCTTCAGTGCAGTGTGTCTGCAGGAATAAACCTCCCAGGAGTGGTGACTCTCAGCTCTGGAGCTCCCCGTGTGTTTAATGCTGCTGTGAGTTGCACAGTTCCCTGGGGATTCTCCTGCTGTATTAAAAGCCCCATAATTTTCCTTCTGAAGGAATGCAGGCTTGGCTGCTGCTTTTACTTGATGTTGTTGGGCTCTGGTGTCATTAGGCTTTTGTTTAAACACCTCGTGTGGTCAGCAAGGAGACACAAAGGAACCTGGAGATGATTTTTCTTGTGGTTCCAGTAACAGGCTGGAGCATCTTCCTCGCTGTGTGTAATCAGGAGGCAATAATTAGGCAATGTTTTTTTATCCAGAGTTAAGTCCTTTTTGTAATTTTCTTCACAAGGAATGGCTGTTCAAAGGTCTGCTTGCTGCTTTAAGTAGATCACAAGCCCGGAATAAGACTTTAATATGATGAAACACCCAGCAGTGCCAAAGGTACAGGTTCTGCTCTGCAGGGATTTTGTGTCTCATCTAGACCATGGCTGGAGGTTCAGGGATAAGCTCCCCCATTGCTCTGATGTTTGGGAAATTTGATGCTGGAATGACTTCCAGCCAAGAGGTTCTGTGGAGGGGAGGCTGCAACAGGCAAAAACACGACTTCCCTCGAGTGCTGCATCCTCTGTGTCCCAGCCAGGCTCTAATGGAATCAGGCCTTCCCATTAATTAATACATTTTACATGGAGCCCATCAACTAACATTTCATTTGCCTCAGTGAGAAGGCAGGGCCTGCTGGATCAAACTGATCAGTGCTTGGGGTTATCTGGAAGAATCCCTGGTTTACAGCAATTTAGAAATGCTCATTTAAACCAGAGGTGGCTCTTTGTGGAAGAGCCAGTGGGTTAATGCAACTTCAGTGCAAAACTAAGACTGGAAGGAAAATGATCTCCTAAGCAAAGGTTCCAAAATCCCAGAGAATGGTGAACTGGTCGTTGTTTGGTTTAACAAAAACCAGGAGGTTGTGGCTGCCCCATCCCTGGAAGTGTTCAAAATAGGGTTGGATGGGGCTTGGAGCAACCTGGGACAGTGGGAGGTGTCCCTGCCCTTGGCAGGGGGTGGGATGGGATGGGCTTTAGGGTCCCTTTCCACCCAAACCACTCTGTGATTCTGTGAAGTCAAAGAAGGTTCTTTTTTAATGAAATCCATCCTGCAGGGTCCAGGTCTTTCAGCTCCTGGGAACGGGCAGGCAGCTGCTTGTCTTTACCATCCCAAACTGCCTCCCAGGCTCGGGGCTGCTGCAGGAGGGGGCACATGTGGGCTCTTCTCTCCACCTACAAACAGATGGTTACCCTGAGCCCAAGTTTGGTGTCATGAGGGATTCTCTAAACCTGCCTTGAACATGATTCTTCCCCATCCCAAACTCCACAGGGTGTCCCTCCCCAGGGTTAAGCTGTGGATGCTCTGGTGTGGGGCTGGGAGCTGGGACATCTGGGGGGCTGTGAGGTCGGTGTGAAAGCAGCAGAGTTCCAAAGGGCAGGGCTGGTGGTTCTTGTGGAGGAGGGGTTATGGGCATGTTGGTGCAGCCCACGGGGGAGGTGTGAGCAAAGCCTGTGGAAGGGCCGTGGGGATTAAAGCTGGGTGTCACATCTGGTGCCAGCTGTGCCCTCTGGGGCTCCTCCAAACAACAGGGAGCCCAAGGTGGGGAAGAAGAGGCAGGAGCACAAAGCTGGGCCTGGAACCCGGGACAAACCCTCCTGGGATGTGCCCTCCCTTGGGTCTGGTGTTGCTTCCATCACCCCTGGGAGCTCACCTTTGTGGTTTCATGGCGATTTTAGGGTTGTTGCTCAAACTGGCGCTTTAGTTTCCTGTTGTGGACTTAAAGCTAAGAGCTTGTGGGTGCTTTCCTTTCTGCTGCTCTTCTCTCCATAAAGACGGGGGAAAACACTCCAATAAATGAGTGAAAAGGTTTGGGCAGCACCCGAGGAAGTGGCAGGGGATGATGTTCAAACAGCTGCCAAAGTTTCCTGTTCTTCTGTTTCTTCTCGCTGTGATTCTCCATAAAACCACCAGGAAGGAGGGATTTGTCCTCCTGAAGGGTTTTGCTTATGGAATAAATATTTTGTCATTAAGTATTACGTGATGAATATTTTATCCCTTGAGGGAGGAATATTTTTAATGAAAGAATAATGCAATTGATACCCTCAAATAACTGCTCTGCTTGTGCCTTTTCTGCCTGGAGCAAAATCATTCTTAAACCAGTATTTATACCTGGGGTATCCTGTAAACATATTGTCTGTTGTTTAAATCAAACTGTACATCTAAAAATCCTTTAGCAGACAATTATTCACCAGCTTTTGGAAAGGCAAACTCCTCTGAAACTGATTCTTAATTCCAAAGAAGTTTGGTGAATCTGCTGCAGGGGGTGACTGATGCCCTTCACTCTCAGCATTCCTGACCTGGAGCTGATCCTGGGAGAGGAGAAAGGAAGATGAACCTCCGTGTCCAGGGAGTGGGAAGGTGCTTTGTAGCTTGTGTGAACACAGAGTGCTGGGTTTAATTTCATAAACTTCAAGGCTTCCAAACTTAGAGAAGCTTTTAAGGGACGTTACCCCCAGATGTCTCCATGTCTTTGTTGGGAGGATGTTCCCACTCTTGCGATTCCAGAGGAAGCCCAAGCCCGTGGTGTGACTCAGCTTTACAAGAACACTGCTTTAAGCGATGTTAATCCTGCCTGGCTGCTCAAGGGTTTTGTTTGCCCAATATCCTTCCCCTTGAAGGCAGCGGCATCCTTTGTTCTGGGAGCCAGAGCTGCAGCAGGAGTTTGGGCTCTGAAGGGATGACGGAATGCCACCGGAATGTGATGTGTCACATCTGGGGAAAGGGCTCCCGAAATTCAGACTAGCCCTTTGTCTGGGGGTGGTTGGAGCCAAAATGTCCTTGGAAGGTGGGAGAGAAGGGAAAAAAAGGGATTAGGTTTGAAATTCATATTGCTGATCGGTTTTTTTTTTTAGAAGAAATAAGTGAAAAGACAACAAGAAGCCCTGAAGTTTGGTGGCAACGTTTCTGAGTCAGAAAAAAAGATTTTTGGATGCAGCTGGGAATGATTGCAACTGCTGCCTCTGAGCCAAGAAATAAGTGTATTTGGGAGCAGCCAGAGCAGCTGGGAGTTAATATCCTGCTGCAGCCATGGGAAGACTGCTGGTTTTCCAGCCATTTCCCTTTTGGGTATTAGAGTCCTCATCAGGGAACCACAGAGTCCTGGAATATCCTGAGAGGGGAGGACCCACGAGGATCATCCAGCCCAGCTCCTGGCCCTGCACAGACACCCCAACAATCCCACCCTGTCTCTGAGTTGTCCAAACCCTCCTGGAGCTCTGGCAGCCTTGGGGCTGTGCCCAAACCCTGGGGAGCCTGTTCAGTGCCCAACCACCCTCTGGGGGAAGAAGCTTTCCCTGAGATCCATCCTGACCCTGCCCTGGCACAGCTCCAGCCCTTCCCTGGCTCCTGGTGGTGCTCCTTCTCCCGTGGTTACCCACCTCTGGAGTTCCCTGGCTGCTGCAGGGGTGGTTGGTTATTCAGGTGGTGTTTCCCCTTTCCTTGGCATGAAGGCAGCACCAGGAGCTGTTGGTGCTTTCCATGGACATTTTAGGGCTGTAGCACACAAGGGCATCCAGAGCCTGCTGGGATTGAGATTCAGGGAAGACTCATGTTCTGCTTTTAGATGGTTACTGAAGAGAAAAATACTGATGAATATAAATGGCTGGGAGGATAAATGAGTGTGTTGAATAATAAAGACATCAGAGCCATAATTAGCATCCTCTCAGTGGCATTCCCACTCCCTACCACTGGATTTTTGGAATGTGCAGCAGCACAGCTGCCAAGGTCCCTTTAAAGTCTGGTGTCTTACAGCAAATACAGGATGATCACATGAATGAGCAATCTTTTTATTGTCTCACTTCTCTGGAAGTTTAAATGGAGGATTAATCCTCTGCTCCATTGTCATCCTCTGCCTTCCTGCCCACTCTCCTTCCTCTCCTCCCTACAAATAGTCTCCCGTGGTTTGAAGTGTAAGGAGAAAGTAAGATTGGCATTTTCAGCTGTTAAATGAGGTTAATCAGCTTGGTGGTGGGTGGGAGAAATGTGCTTTGGGGTTAAGAATGGGATATCAATGTGTAGCAGGACCCCTGTTATCAATCCAGTGAATATTTCCTTCTCTTAGGCAGGAACTTTTTGGTTAAAAAGTCCCTGGTTGTTCTATTTTTCTGATAATAAGAGAAAGACAGGAGCTGTGGGAGGGAGTGCAGAAGGTGCCTCCTTTCCCTCCTCTCTCCAAGACACTGATTTGAGTTGGACAGAAGGAAACGAGGGCTGTAAATCACTGCTCTGCAAAATGCACTTGAACTGGCACAAAACAAAGCACTGGAACTCCTGGAATTCCTGCAGGATGAGGAAGGTTAGTCTGAGCAGACTTGGAGCTGTGTAATCTTGGCAGCTGCCCAGAGTGGCTGGACTGGGGAAGGAATGCTGATCCTTTTTCCTGGCTTTTGGCAGAGTCAGGGAAAAGATGCAGATGACGTTTTCCAAAAATACATCCCTCTGCAGGAAGCACAGGGTGAGGATGCAATAATACAGCAGGATAACCTGCATGCAGCCAGGATCCCTCATTCCAAGAGTTCAAACCTGGGGAAGCAGCAGATCCCATTTTTCACTTTCAGATTGCCAATATAATTGCCTGCTTTAATTAATTTCACCTTCTTGCCTTCGATATTGAAGTCTGAAAAGCCAAGTTACTGTTTTTATGGGAATATCCCTGTAATTAGTAGCCAAAAACCAAAGAGGGTGTGGAAATCCAGAGAGTTGAAACGTTTGATGGCAAATGGAAATTTCAGCACAAATGTTTTACTCTGCTTGGCAGTGAACAGATGCTGGGAAAAAGATGCACAACAAGCCTTGCTGCAAAGATCCAACCTACACACGTGGTTGGGTGGGATATTCCTGCCCCAGCATGGCAGGGAAGAGTGGATGGAGCTGCAATGTGTTCAGGAGCCTCTGGGGACAAATTCCAACAACCCTGTGCCTTTCCTGCCCAAACGTTCCAGCCTGGCTTCCATTCCAGGTGGGATTTAACCTGCACTTTGGAGGCAGAGCTGTATCCAGCAGCAAAGGGAGGTGTGTGTATCAAGTCAGCCTCCATGGGGATAACCTGAAATCCTGGAATCCAGCCCCTCACCAGGTTGTTTTGTGGATTGGAAAACTGGAGGAATTTTGGCAGGTTTAACCCTGTATTTTCCAGAAGGCTTTGACTTGAAGGATTTCTGGCCTCACAGTTTGCCATTTTCAGTTAAACTCTAAGAAGTGTTGAAGTAGCAACAGAAATTGTTGGAGATTCTGGCTGCAGGATTATTATTAATGGTGGTGTCCAAAGTTTCTTTTCCAGGAGTGTTTTTCCTGAGTCTGGTGGGGCACTGCTGCCCATTCAAAAAGAGGGACAAACATTTTGCTTCCTCTCTCTCCCCCAGCTCAACCATATCCACGTGTATGAATGTGTATCATCACATTTTCAAGACTCTCAGCTTTAGAATTTATATAAATATGTGAACTGATTGGAAAGACTGATAAATAATAAGACTGTTGATTCACATCACTTACCTTCAACTGATTCTTTGTGCACTGAAAATTTCCCACCTGATTTGCAACTAAAACTGAAAATTTAGGTTAAATATGAGGAAGAAATCCTTCCCTGGGAGGGTGGTGAAGTCCTGGCACAGGTTTCCCAGGGAGGTTTTGGATTCCCCATCCCTGGAAGTGTCCAAGGGCAGGTTGGACAGGGCTTGGAACAACCTGGGAGAGTGGGAGATGTCCCTGCCATTGGCAGGAGGTGGAATGTGGTGGGTTTAAGGTCCTTTCCAACCCAAACCATTCCGTGATTCTGTTGTGTGGGAGAGCAGCAGGAATGCTGATCCCAATAAGAATGGAATTAGCTTTTATTCTCTTACAGACTCAGTGTTCCTGGTTTGAGGGTGAACAAGTGAGGGAGACCATCTGCTCTGCATTTCAAAGAACTGTCAACGTCCCACAGCTCTCAGAAGACTTGTGATTTTGAGGGGAAAAAAAATACTTTTCTCTATAATTAACACTTTTCCTTTTTGTCTTTCAGATGGGAAGAGGAGCTGACAAGAAGGATGAGCCTGGAATCTTTGGTAGAAACCCTGCGAGAGGTAAGGTTGGGATAGTTTGTACTGAAAGGTTTTTCTGTACCTTTTACCTTGCTGGTCATCATTTAAATTTGTGTTTTAATTAAAAATCTGACTTCTAGGCAGAGTAGCTGGGTGTGCTGCTGCAGAGACCAGTGGTGATGTGCCATCTCAGCCTGCTCAGGTTGAGTGAGGAGCCCTCACCTCGAGTCTTTGTTGCAACCAGGGCTTCTTTATTCCCTTTTTCCAATTTCCACCCACTTCTTATTTTCCTAAATTGATACCTGCTTCTTTTTAAAAATGCTTGGTTATAACTATGCCATTAATGCAGGCTGCTTCTTTCATGGCTCATCCCCCTCTTTTTTACTCCTGGTTGTAGTGTTGGACCTCTAATACAGGTGTACTGAGTTGGGGTTATTCCAGTGGCTCCATCGAGTCTCTTTTTCTATGAAGACTTTTCTGGGGAGCTGAGTTTTCCTCAGTGTTGTATTTCGGTCACAGTAAGTTGAGTTGGGCTCTCACCTCTCTGTGCCTTCTCTCGCAGGAGGCCCAGGAAGCAGAAGCTATCCAGGAGGAGCTGAATGAAAAGATTGAGAGGCTGAAAGCAGAACTTGTGGTCTTTAAGGGTCTGATGAGTGATGTAAGTACTGAGTGGCCCCTCCCAGCGCCTTTGTGAGTGTGTGTGTCATGCAAATGGCTTCATTCATGGAAAGGTGATTAGTGAGTGCTGCTGTGTAATTAGTGTGATGCTGCCTCTGATCTAATGCATCAGACAGATCCCCCTCCCCCTGCTTCCTGTCTGGTCTGTGTAGAGATGCATTAACTTGCTGCTTAGCCCATAACCCAGACTCTTCCCTCCCTTCCCGTTCTCCACAGTGCCAGCATTCAGAGCTGCAGCCCTGGAAAGAAGGGTTGGAGAACTCCCAGATCAGGGCAAAGGGGTCGGCCCTGTGCAGCCACACGCTGCTGGCGCTGGGAGTTGGCCCTGAGCTGTCCAGGAGAACCATGTTCCTGCAGGAACACACTGCACAGAGTCGTGGAATGGTTTGGGCCCCTTAAAGCCCATCCCATCCCACCCCCTGCCACGGGCAGGGACACCTCCCACTATCCCAGGTTGCTCCAAGCCCAGTCCAACCTGGCCTTGGACACTTCCAGGGATGGGGAATCCAAGAGCTCTCTGGGCACCCTGTGCCAGGGCCTCCCCACCCTCCCAGGGAGGAATTTGTGTTTCCCATCTCCCTTAGTGAAAGCTCTGAAGAGATGAATCCAGTATCCCTGGGGCAGGGATTGGTTTTGTTTCCAGTGCTGCTTCAACCTAATGGTTTTAAAAAAAAAAAGGAAAAAACAAAAGAAAAAAGACTTGTTTTCAGAGGAATTTCTTCGTGTCTCCTTAGATATTGACTTCCCTTCAAAGCCAGAGGATCTTTTAGGCTGTGACTGGATAATTTTCTGACATTCAAGGGCAGTGAGAACATGTAGTCATGCAGATGTCTAGAGAGATAAGCCAGGTGAACACTGAGGTGCCTTTCTCTGGAAGACTGATGCCAGTTATCTCAGGAATAAATCCTATTATGCTTATTTATTCTGTAATTTTGCATACAACTGCCTCTATATAAACCTGCAGAACCCGCTCCTGGTGTCACATACATTCTCCCAGGGCCACTAGATGTGTTCATGTGAAATTTGGCAATTAGCTGTGTCTTCTTTTGTTGTTTAATCGAGGATGGCCCTGCTTGGCTGGAGGGTGTGAAAGGGAGGAACTGGTTGGGGCTCAATCCCTTGAGTGGCTTTTTCTTTCTCTGAGGAACAAGTGTTGCTCCATGTGTACAAAGAGGGTGTTGGTGAAGGCAAACATCCTCCTCAGCTTGAGGGAAAGTGTGTTTTGGGATTTGTAAACCCTGAGAGAGAGGGAAAAAAAGCCCAGGGAAAGCACTGAGAAGGCTTATCTTGAATCTCACTGGGTAAATATTTCAAGCAAATGCAAAATGTTGGCACGTGGCTCTTGCTTTCCTGTGGATAAATCACTGGTACCTGTTCAATGCATAAGGTTGTGGTGACAGATTTCTTTTCCTCAGTGTGTCTGGAAAACAAAAATCTCTAAGTCCAAAGGTGGTTGACAGGGGCTGGAGAAGACTCTGTGTAATAATAATAATTAAAAAAAAAAGGAAAAACCAAACCAACAAAATCCCCAATGCTTTCCTCTTGGAAAGGGGATTTGAGAATGCTCTGTAAGGAGTTTTTCCACTTTTCTGGTCCAAGTGGAGACACTGCCTGGCCAGTGGAACTTTTCTAACAGAGGAAGTCTCAACTGGGCTAGAAAATATGCTTTTGGGATTTCTTTTTAATGTTTCTTCATAAAAGGAGCCAGATGGACAGTCTGAGTGGGAGTATCTCTTATAAGTTGTGCTCCTAACTGTCCAGAGTGAAGCAAGGCAGTATTTTTCATGCAGAATTTTTGCCAGGCTGGAAGGCAGGTTATTGCCAGTGAGGAGTGTTTTCTGTGTCACAGGATTTCATGGATCTCTTTAGATCCAGTCTTGATTTGGTGATTCTGTGGAATGTGTGAAGTTGCTTCAGCCTGGATTCTGATTTAAAAGCAACTTCTCCATACAGGCACAGTTTTTCTGTCTGAAAGAGGGGAAATGTTTCACCCTCACCAGGTTTTAGCTTTCATTCTACTCTGCACGTGCTACACAGGGGTTTTGTCCATTATTAAGGTGTTATTTGTAGGATCACAGAATGGTTTGGGTTGGAAGAGACCTTCAAGACCACGGTGTCCAACCCCCTGCTGTGGGCAGGGACACCTTCCACCAGACCAGGTTGCTCCAAGCCCCATCCAACCTTGGACACTTGCAGGGATGGGGCATCCACAGCTTTTCTGGGCGACCTCTTGCATTGTTCCAACCTGTTACTGACCCATCAAACTTCCCCGTTGCCACATTTAGCAGGTTTTTTTTGGGGTGGGTATAGCTTTTTCCAGTGAGGGATTAGAATGAGGTATAAATATGAACTATCAGCTGTCAAATCCATGGGATTCTTCCAGGAGAACGAGGTGTAGCATTGTTTGAGAGCGAGATGGGGTTAGAGAGATACTGAGGGGTATCTCTTCTTTCCTGAACTGTATAATAATAGAGGATAATCACTGCTGTCCTTCCTGCAGCCCATGACAGACCTGGACACAAAGATCCAAGAAAAGGCCATGAAGGTGGACATGGACATCTGCCGCCGCATCGATATCACGGCCAAGCTGTGCGATGTCGCGCAGCAGCGCAACTCGGAAGACGTTTCCAAGATATTCCAGGTGATTAGGCCATGAATTTTCCACAGGGCAGGGCAAGAGGGAGCCAGTGGTGAGGAACGTGGTCCAGGCCTTTTGCCTTTTCTTGGAAGTTTCGCCCTGTTTCCCTCCCTCTCTGGGCCTGGCAGTGGAGCTCTTCCAAGAGCGGAAAATGGAGAGTTTTTAAAAAAAAAAGTCTCAGGGTGACCTTTGAGATGTGCTGGTAGCCTGGTGTTAGTCTGCAATGAATGCAGGGCAAGGGAAAAAAGCAGCCTGACAGGGTTTAGGCTTGTATGAATTACTCCCTCACATTTGTTCCCTTCACAAGTGAGAGGTTTGAAGCTTGTAGAACTGTCATCTGAATGTTCTTATTTCTGGCTCGAGCTCCGTGGCCAGAAATAACATTTCTGTGGTGCTGAGCTCTGGCTGCTCTGTGAGACAGAAGCTCCAGTTGCTTTTCTTGAGCTACTGGGGCTCCTTGGTGCTGGAAGGAAAGTCCTCTAGTTTGCTCCAAAGGCTGTGACAGCTCTGCCTGGAGCAAACCTGTCACTCCCAGTGCAGTTGGTTTTCTGTGCCAACTGCAGTTTCAGTTGTGATTAACCCACCTTCCTTCTACTTCCATCTAAATGTGTCTTGTTCAATCTTTCAATAAATCTGATGCTTTTCTCTGTATAGTGATGCCACATAGTGTGTTAAATGCTGCCCAAAACCACTGTAAAAGATCCTTGTGGTCCCTACTAGTGAAGTTGCCTAAATGTTTGATGATTATTTTACCCTTTTGTACCCAAAAATGCCCAGATCCTATAGGAGACAAGTCTTTTTCTGGCATGTTGAGCCACTGCTAGTGGTTCTTTCTTGTCTCTGGGTGGAATTACTGAATCTTTCTGCTCCAAGGTGCCTGCAGAGCACACTTTTGGTCAGGCATGCAGGGGTTCAAATGATCAGGAGGACAATACAAGGCCAATAAGGATGTGCCAAGTAGAGGCAAAACTTGCAGTAGTTTGGGAGTGGAGTGTGTGTTTGTGACTCTGTGGCACCAGCTGTGAATGTCCTCTGTGTTCACAGCCCTCAGATCCTCTGTGCCCATTGCAGGGGTGTCCCTTGAGTTCTCTCAGCCTCATTTCTTTGGGCCTGTCCAGGCGTTTCCACGGCTCAACCAACCTTTCAAATCAGCCTGAACACTCTCAGTCTCCTTCTGCTGGTGGGGTGGGGCTGACCCTTCACTAAAGGCTCTCTGGAAAGGTTTCCTGTCTTTTCCTTCGTGGTCCAACGCTGGAGGCAACAGCCTGTGGTGGTGGCAGGAGAGGGAGAGTCCTGTCACTGCTCTCTGCCTGGGCACTGCTGCCAGCTTTTGCTTGTCCCTGTATCATTCCAACCTCTGCATGTCCTCTGGCAGACCTCAGAGCGCTGTCAGTGAGCAGATGGACATCTGTGGAGCTCTGGCAGCCTGCAGCTTGCTTTGCTCTGTTCTGAAACTGCTTCCCTGTGCTCTGTGTCCACCCCCTTTGCAGGCGCAGTTTTCCTGTCGCGGATCCGAGCGATCCCTCCCCGAATCGCCTGGGAGCTGGTGAACACTTCAACCCACTCCAGCCTGATTTCTCTCCTTTACTTTCACCCTTTTATTTCCTACATCCTCTTCAGCTGAGCCTTGTAGTCACTGCTCCTCTCTCCAACTCAGGTGGCTTCCAAGAAGAAGGAACGCAAGCTGGCGTCGGACGACGACCTGTCGGAGCAGGACGGGGACAACGGCAGGTTCTCCGACGAGGAGGTCAGCTGCTCCCTCAACATCACGGATGAAATGAAGAGGATGTTCAACCAGCTGTGAGTATCCCTGGGAAAACTGCCTTCTGAAGGGCAGGCTGGGCCCCAGCAAGGCACATGCCTCTGGTGGGAGTTCAGATAAACTGCTGGAAGATCAAAAAAAAGAACCCCAAAGAACTGATTTCTGCTCCTCCTCTAAGTAGGGGGAGAATATAAAAAAAAATACACAGAGAAAAAAATACTACAGAGAATATAAAAAAAGCCAAACAACTATTTTTACATCTGTTGTTACAACAGCAGCAAAAGAAAAAAAAAAAGGGGGTGAAAACCAGGAGTTTATTCTGTATTTTTGGCTGAATATTGGATTTCTGAAGGTTTGGAAAGAGCCTTGCTGCTGTTTGGGCTGGAGAGAGTTTGAGCTGAAAGCTCAGCTTGAAATAGATACAAACTTCTCGAGGATTTTGGATGATTTTCCAGTTGAGCTGCAGGAGTGGTGGATGCATCTGGAAGGCTTACAGTGGACAACACTTTGTAGATCTCAGGAATGTTGGTGTTTTCAGCTGTGCTGCAAAGTCTGGTGTTTTAAACTGGAAGAATTGGAGTTTATTTCACCTAAACCTTACCCTAAACAGGAGTGTGGGGAAAAGAAGGGACCTTGGTGCTGCACGGAGCAGTTCAGGGAGGGGGGTGTTGGTGTTCCCTGTGTTCTCCTCTCCCGTTCCAGGTAGGATGGAGGTGGCCAGAGCCTGGTGAGACTTCTGGAGGTCTCTGCTGGGTTTTTTTGGCAGAGAAAAGCCCCCAGGGAGCACCATAGGTCTGATTTCCCCAGCATTTGAATGTGGGTTTCCTCTCCAGCTTCTGCAGTGACTGCAGAGAGAACTCCCAGTGCTTTCCCACACAATGTAGGACAGGATTTAATGTGTGGGAGTGCACAAGGAATCATCTAAGAAGCACCAACTCCTCTTCTCTTGTCAGACATTGCCAAAATTCTGTTTTCAGAGGGAGTGTTTCTTCCTTTCTGCCCAAATTCCCTGTGGAGGGCATGTTTTTTGCAAAAGTTGTGGATAATTCCCCTTGTTAGGACTCATTTTACATGTCTTTAGTACTAGTCAGTGCAATAAACACAGATTTTTGACTTCTCCACTGCTAAATTCAGTGTGACAGCAGGTAGTGAGTGGATTTTTTTGGAAGAGCAAGAAGCTAAAATGTAGCTACAAGGTTGGTCATGCAATTAGTTTTTCATTTTGTTGCTCACCCTGTCCTGTGATACCAGTTTTTATTGGTGCTGCTAATGAAATTCTTATCTCCTAGTCCTGGCACAAGGGACTGCAGGAATCTTGTGGATACACTGAGCTTGGGTTGATGTGGAACAGTGTTGGTGGATTATTGGGGTAGTACATTGCTGAGGAATCTGGGCTTGGGGTCTTTGTGAGGCAGAAAAATAACAGTTTGGAAATAGATGAGGAGTTTATATCATTAATAGAAACAAAGAAACTTGCATTTTTTCTGCAATAACTTTAAGATTAAGTGACTAGTAGTAAAAAAATCAACATGCAGTGGGTTTTGAGCAGTGTCTGAAATCAGCCTGGGAGCCTTTGTGCTCTCTGAGCAGATCTTGCAAAAAAGAAACTGATTTGAAGAAGTGGAATTGCAAAAAAAAAAAAAAGGCACAATTAGGAACGTCCCAAGTTTGCTGGGGTTTTTAAAATGATTTGTTTCCAGTCATGCTGAGTGTGGACAAATGTTTGCCTGTGTCTTGCCAAGCTCTGCAGCCTCCTAAGGACAGCACTGGGCTCTCCTTCCTGCCTGAGATGTTATCTGGGTGAAAGGAAGTGAGCTCAAGTAATAAAAATGCAGCAGTCTGAGATCAGCAGGCTGTTCCAGGGAGCAATTTCAGCTTTTTGTCAGCTACTGGTGTTTGGGCTCTGCTGCTGTTCAACCCCCCCCCCGTGAAACTTTCCCTTCTTGCACAACTGCAGGGGCTTGAGCAGATAAGAGTGTGAAAGGCACCTCTTGCCAAATGTTTGCTCTCAGTCTTAAGTGGCTGGAGTTGTGTCTTTGTTTTTCAAGTCAACAAGGAGTGTTGATTCACCTGCACATCACTTTGGGGGGGGTCAGTTTTTTTCATAGTTGTTACTCTTGAAAGTGATGCTTTGCTTTTGAAAATGATGCTTTACTTTCAAAAATCTTGTCTGTGGGTGCTTTAAGTGCTTTTAAGTGCTGCAGGGAAAAGGTTGGCTGAACTCCCCCGTGAAAATCAGAGTCTTCTGGTGCCTGTTCCTTGGAAAATTCCTCGTGCTGTGTTTGGGCTCGTTTTCCCATGGATAAAAAGAATGGTTTGGAGCATTTTTGTGGTTTTGCAAACAGGGGAAACTACTGTGCAGCTCCATCTGGAGGTCAGAGCCAGGGCTGTGTGCTCAGAGCAGCAAGGCCAACAAGGATCTTTTATTCTGCTTTGGGGTGGCAAAGAGCCCAGGAAAGAGGGACTTGGACAGTGGCAAAGCCTGTTTGTAAAAGCTGTGAGGATTTTCAGCTGCTGCATTGTCCCCTCCATTCAGCTCTCATAGCCCATTTTTCTAGACAATTAATTAAAGGACTCAGGGAGTGGGGCTGGAGTGGTTTCATTAATGCTTTGTCTGTTCTCTAACAGACGTGAGACGTTTGATTTTGATGACGACTGTGACAGTTTAACGTGGGAGGAGAACGAGGAAACGCTGCTGCTTTGGGAAGACTTCACCAACTGCAACCCTTCAATCGACCTCCAAGGAGAGGTGAGTTTATTCCTGGGGTTTTTTTTCCAAATATTCTCTGCAGAAACTATCCCTCAGCTGCTCCTTTCATTTAAAAACCTCGTGGTGTTTTCTCTCTGTGGATGGTTTTCAGTCTGTGCAATCAGTTTGTTTTCCTAAACCTCATTTCTTTGGCCCCTTCAAACTGAGTGTTCAAAAATACTAAAGGAGTCAAAAGATCCAAGTGTGTGGCTATTCCAGGAGCATCAGGCAGTCTGTCACCCCAAGCAATCCCTCATCTACAGCTCTGTACTGACAGTAGGATTGGATGGGGTATTGGGCAGGAATTGTTCCCTGGGAGGGTGGGCAGGCCCTGGCACAGGGTGCCCAGAGAAGCTGTGGCTGCTCCATCCCTGGAAGTGTCCAAGGCCAGGTTGGAGCCACCTGGGACAGTGGGAGGTGTCCCTGCCCATGGCAGGGGGTGGGATGGGATGAGCTTTAAGGTCCCTCCAACCTTGGGATTCAGTGATGTTCCACACAGCACCTCACTTTCTCTGTACTTTATCATTCCCATTTTAATGATCAGAATGAGAATCAGTTGTTCTTGTGGGGAGCAAAACAACCTCGGTGTGGTGTGAGGAAGATGTTAAAGGAGGGATTTCCCATCCCAAACAAAGGAGCTGTGGTTGCAGAACTGCATAAAGCCCCAGGGGTCTTCTGAAACCCTGAGCTTTCCATCTTGCCAGTCAATAGGAATCTGCTGGTTAATGAACAGCTTGCTTTTAATCCTTGAGATCCCACGGAAAGGCAGCTAATGGTTCAGCCTTTTTAAACAGCCTGGAGAGGGTTGGAAGTGGCCAGGGAGAGCTGGAATGGGAAGCTGGTGTTTCATTACTGAGTAACACAACAGTGGAAGGTGAGGAAAAAAAATGCTGCTGCCTTCCATCAGCACTGGAGCATGGAGATGCTGAGGCAGCAGTCTCAGGAATATTGTCTTGTGTTGGCTGCCTGGGTGTGTTAATGTTACATCTCCCCTTTTAGGGATCATCTGGAGACGGTGGAGATTACTGGGAAGTGCTGGGAGTGCAGAAAGCAGAGAGTGGCAGAGTGATAATGTGGAGCCCTGTGCTGGAATTAGTGACAGGTTGATTTGCATACAGCCCTGTGTGCAGCCTAAGCACAGCTATCACGGGGATAGTGCCGAGCCCAGGCCTTACGTGAGGAAACTCTAAAGATTTTAAGAAGCTTAAATCCTTCTAAATGAAAATTATACAAGGAAAGGGTAGATTTGGCTTGTAGATGGAGATTCAGAATAAAGACTTCTCCGGCTGTGCCTGGTCTTTAACATGTTCTTTACATGCCTGAATCTTCCTTCCATGGGCTTTATTCCTTTCAAGTTCTTACACGCTGCCCTCACCACCTTCTTTTATGACCTTCCTCCTTAAAGCTCTTCTGAATATAAAAGGATCAGTGGAATGATTCTTGTAACTCCAGGCTGGATAGCCTGGTGTGGGTACCAAGGAATGATCCCAATAAATCTGCCACACATGTGGCCAGAGGATGGAAACATAATTAACACTCATCAATGCAGCTGCATTAAATTGAGGATGATTTTTTAGAGGTAGGTAAGAACCTGCAAGAGAGCAAAATGACATTGTTCTCTTTGTGACAGCACAGAATGGCTCTGCATGTTTTGTGGCCCAGACTGCTGTCAATCCAAAGCAGGGGTGATCCAGGAGCAGGGGGTTTCCTTTGGGGCAGCGTTTGTTCCTGGGTGTGGTGTTTTCATCAGGAGTGAGCTGGCTTTCTCCAGCAGTGCAGGGAGGAATTTCAATGGGAAGCAGTGCATGCAGAGCATACCCCTGAGGTGCTGCAGAGTAATAATATGCCATTGGAAAATGAGAATTCCGGTGCAAGGCTGTAAGTAGCAGTGTGGTCAATGCAAGGAAAAATTTAGTTTCATGGCTGGAGAGCAATTACAGTCTGTCCAAGTGTGATCAGACTGTGAAAAGCTCAGGAAAATCCGTGGGTTTGGTGCTTTGGGATGCAGCAGGTAGATGGGTTTAATTGCTGGAGCCTCAATCAGACTTTATCTCTGTGTGTCCAAAGCTGTGGTCGTGGCACAAAAATGTGTTTCTTGGTATTCCAGGTTGAAGAAGCAGAACATTCCTTGCCTGTGTAAAAGTGTCTTGAAAAAAATCTTTGCATGAAAGAACATAAACCGAAATAAAACCTTCAGTCTGCTCCTGAGTTCTTTGTTAGTTCCTTGCTAATTCTTTATGTCCTTTCCCCTGCAGGAAGAAAACCTGGGAAACTTGATCCACGAAACAGAGTCTTTCTTCAAAACAAGAGACAAGGAATACCAAGAGACAATAGGGCAGATAGAGGTAAGGAAAGGGGATCATGACAACAGGAATTGTTCCTAATGGATGCAAACATGCACAGTGTTCTGGTCTGGTGTATCCCAGAGGGAAGGAGGAATGTCTATAAGTCTAAGAATGCAAAGGCATTTCCCTCTGACATACCCTGGGGACTTTCTTTATACCATTACTGCTCCAGACTTCAGCACTGAGCATAAATCTGAGGCTGGTGGAGACAGAACCTTCAGAACAAAGGGAATAAAACACACTATTATTCTTTTTTCCCCCCTCTTTGTCTTGTATATCCACCCTCACCCTGTTGCCAAAAACAACAGCTGTAGCTCCTCAAATCCTTGCCCTGCCTAAAATATGCTTTCATTAATTGCTGCATGTTGACAAACAAGATGCCAAGCAGCAGAAAATAACTCCAGGGCTGTTAAAAAACAGTGTTGAGCTGTGATTGCACTTCCTGAGCTGATGAATGCAATGGCAACAACGAACAAGGAGGCTAAATGTGTATTGGGGGGGGGGGGGGTGTGTTTGTCTTGGCTTTGAGCAGCTGCAGCATCCCCACCAGTCTGGAAAATGGAGTGAAAACTGGGAGAAGCTGCAGCTCACCTTGGGCTGATGGTTTTCTTTCTTCCAGCTGGAATTGGCCACAGCCAAGAGTGACATGAATCGCCACCTTCATGAATATATGGAAATGTGCAGCATGAAAAGGGGCCTGGATGTGCAAATGGAAACCTGTCGGAGGCTCATCAAAGGCTCAGCTGACAGGTAACAAGACATCACCCCTCTGCCTCCAGGAATTCATTTCCCTCTGTTTTTTTGCCAAGTTTGAAGGCAACAGTGTCATTTTGTCCCATGGCTTTGCCCTTTGGATAATCTTGTTTTTTTTCAGGGTCAGGGATCAGCCTTCAAAGGCTCCTGTAACAGTGTAGGGTCCTACACTTAGTTACAACTTTGAGGATTCGACACCTCTTGGTGAAAACAGGGATCTCTAACTTGGATGGATTTTTAACATCTTAGATTTAGAACTCTTAAACCCCAAATTAAATCTTGACTGTGGACTTACATAAAGAACTTGTTTCTTAATCTTCTCATGTGTTAAGAACCTTATACTGTGAGGGATTTTTCTTATCTCTTGCTCACCCCCAGTAGAACAAGATGATAAACTTTTCATTTTCAAGACTGTACATATGAAGGATGATGAGAGTCTCTGTAGGAGACTTTTCATTTTTCCCTCAGTAACCCCTGGACAGCCTTTATGTTTGCACAGGGGATGGGTGGGGTGACACCTTAATTTTGCCACTGATATTTACTGTAAAGCCAATCTCTAAAGTTAACAAATGTTTTTTTAAGTACTTTTGGGAGGTGAGTGTCCATTTTCTTTGAAAGTTCTTTTTTTCCCATTTGTCATTGATGGCTAATTTTTTTGTCTAAACCTTCCTGTGCATTTCTCTGCAGGAATTCCCCATCTCCCAGCTCTGTAGCCAGCAGTGACTCAGGAAACACAGATGAAATTCAGGATGATTTGGACAGAGAGACGGATGTGGAGCCCATGGTCAGCTGATACCAAGTTGGAGCTTTCTGGTGAAGGGGAAGATGGAATAAAAAGATTCAAAACCAACACAGTTGATGGGAGAAAGATGAAAGACTTGCAAGCCCTTGCAGAGGGTTTCTAAGGACTCATTCCCACACGCATCCCCACCCCACCCAAGGATTGGTGCTGTACATTTCTATTGTTATACAAACCATAAATGCAGAGTCCTGTAAGAAAACACGGTGTTTTAATTGTGCCTTTGCCCCAAGCTGAGCCACTTTGAGCTCCAGTGGAATATTAATAGCAGGTGTTTTTATAAAATACATTATTTAACAAATACAAAGCTGGAAGCAGCAGAGACTGGTGCTGCAAAGGCTCTGGGTACTTCAATAAGCTGCTGGTTTTATGGAGCTGCTGCACTGATTGGCAAAAGAAACACTGGCAAAAAGAGCAGCAAACCCAAGGCAGTGATGGTGCAATCACCAATGTCTGGCACAAAAAAAGAATGGCCTCCAAATTGAGCTCACATTTAAAATTAACAGAGGACTTCAGAGACAGCTCTTAGTGTTAAGCAGTTCTACAATGTTGAAAGGAATTTCTTCATTCCATCTTTGAGGGGGAAGGAGCCTTTGAGATGTGTCCAAGCTTTCTGCTGGACTCCAGGACCTGGAGGAACAGGTCTCAGCTCGGTGGCAAAGCAGGTGGACAAAGGAGGGGTCAGTGGGGGGGGACTATCACTGATAAACTACTATGCAAAAACAAAAAAAAGCTCGCCTTATTTATATGGAATGTTTGGCCCCTGCTGGGCTACAGTTATCTCTTGGGAAAAGGAAAGCTCAACCCACGTTTGCACACTTGTAGAGTCTGTAGAGCTTCTGTTGAGGTGGAATGTCATGTTCCAATGCCTTTGTTTCCAATGGTTGGATTAGGAGGGGACTCGGCCCTTCGGTTCTGTGTTGGTTTGTGTCTTTTTTCAGGTGTTATTTTGTTAGTGTTTGCAGATTTTTCCTTTGCTGACAGGGAGATAACTCCATTTTATGCTGCTTTCATGATGTTTAGGGTGGGATAGTTGGGATAAACTGACAGAGGTGGAGGCTGGAGATATGACACTGGGAGAGTTCCAGACCACTGTTCTTCAGGAAAGCTGAATATTGGGAAGCACTGTAATCCTTTTTAGGGCACAGTAACCTGAATCCCAAACCACTGCTGCCCTAGAATTAGGGAGGAAGAGCCACGTGCTTTCTCTGTGAGAAAGTGGGAAGACCTTGGATTTGTTCATCTCTCTGTATTTTTACCCAGGAGAAGCAGCATCAGAAGTTGGATCCCTTGGTGGTAGTGGAGGAAACTCTTGGCATCTTCAATCTGTTCATGGTTGTAATGGGAATTGTAGCACCTCAGCCAGGTAAAAAACAGGGTATAAACCTCAGCCAATAATTTTTTTTTTTGTTTTTAGAGCAAGATTGGAAGTGTAGTTAATACTGCCTAAAGCTAAGTGTGGAGTTAACTACCAGTTGTAAGACTTGGAGTAAATACCAAATGTGTTTGTTTTTTCCTGCCAGGAAGCTTAGAAACTGCTGTGCAGGAGCAGTGCTAGGACTGGACAGGGAAAAACCCCAATTTAAGCACCCTCTCAGTGTTATGGAAAGGAAAACTGGCCAATCTTTGGAGCTTCCTGAGTGTTATTTCCAAGCCTCTCTGGTGTATTGATCCGGGATCAGTGGAGTTGCACTGTAAGCAAAGAGCCAGTACAGATCAATGCTGCTTCTTTCCACAAAGAGCACAAGTGTCTTGGAAAATGGCTCATTCCAGGGCAGAAATTCCTCTGTCTTGTGTGGCCATGGAGCAGGGCAGCACCTCAGAGGGTTTCTGCTGCACTGGAACTGTGGATCCAGGAATGTTTCCTCCTTTGAGTTTCCTGTGTTGTTGCTTGGAATTTATTGCTGTCAGATCCATCTCCTGCTTGGATTTGGTGGTGCTTTTAGGCCATGTGGATCAAATGGGCTCCCTGTGTTTCCCAAAGTGGGGAGGGAGGACCAGGATGATCCATCTGGAGCCACAAAGTGGAGAGCACCATCCACAGTTCATGGCTTCTGTCCATGAAAATAGACCCAAGGATATTCTTGTGGTGTCTTTACTGATGGAAATAGTGCAGTTACTCACAGTCAGCAACTCCTTGGATCCTCTGGGGTGAGTGAGGGGCTTTCCAAAGCCTGTTTCATCCTGTAAATATGAATAACTTTTCTCTGGAAGAGAAACCTTTATTCCAAAGTGCTCATTCCTGTTATTTCTTAGGTGGCCAAAGTGGTAAATGTCACGTTCATAGGGCTGCGAGCTGGGGGGGGAGGGGAGGTG
>VXBA01002850.1:349636-428735 GCA_013399895.1 Serilophus lunatus
CCCCCTATCCCGGGAGAAAAACCGGCCCCCGAATCCCCCTCGGGAACCGCCTCCACCCGTGGTGGGCTCGGGGTTCCCTCGCTCCTGCCGGGAAACATCCCGCAGGTGCTTCCAGCGCTTGTTTCCCCTTGTTTTACACCTGGTTTCCTCTATTTTCCCCTCTCCCACCTTGTTTTCTCTTTCCACCCCTTGCTTTCCCCTTCCCCCCCCTTGTTTTCCCCTTTTTCCCCGTTTCCACCCGCTTTCCTCCGTTTACCCCTTGTTTTCCCTTCCCCTCCTGTTGTCACCCGTTTTCCCCTTGATTTCCCCCCTTGTCCCCTTGTTTTCCCCCTTCTCCCCCTTGTTTTCCCTTTTCCTCGTGTTTTCTCCTTCCCTCCCTTTCCCCCGCTCTCTTTTTCACCCCGTTCCCCCCGTTTTTGGGGCATTATCACTGAGTAACTCGGTGCCAGGTGGCCTTGGGAAGCTGCCAAGGTCCGGCGCTCCCTGGAACAGATCCAGAGGGGCCAGGACGGCTTTTGCCCCCTGGACTTTGCCGGGAGCTGACGGAGCATCGGGATGTTGGATCGATCCAGAGCTTCCCCTCTGACTCTCTGTCCTTTAGAAATGCCTTTCCCAGCACTTTTTGCAGAGCGAGAAGGGATGGTTGGCTGGAGGGCGATGTCCGGGCTCAGTTCCTGGCTCTGGCAGCATCATCCCGGGGATGGGATGAGCACGGGCGGGATAACACGGGGCAGGGGGACTGGGATGAACGTGTTCCTGGGATGGTGGGGAGGAGGGAACAAGGGCATCCCAGCACTTGTCCTGCTCCTCTCCCAGGCGGAGATGGCAGCACAGCTCAGCCATCCAGGTGACCAACGAGCCGATCCTGGAGTTTAAACCCGGCAGCCCCGAGCGAGCAGCGCTCCAGAAGGTACCAGGGCCGGGATTTTGGGGGGGCTGGAAGGGCCTGGCTTGTGCTGCTGGTGCTCTCCTGGTGGGGGGAAGCCCCGTCCTGCCCCAATCCCTTTAGAGACACTTGTGGCTCCTGTCTCCATCCCGTGGGCACCCCGCACCCAGGGGGCCAAAGGAAGCTCCTGGGGGTGGTGGGGAAGGATGGATGGAGAAGGAATTCAGCTCCCAGCATCCTGCTCTCCTCCTTTTGCTCAGGCCCTCGCTGACCTGAAGGGCAAGACCGAGGCCATCCCGTGTGTGGTCGGGGGGGAGGAGGTGTGGACTCCGACCGTGCGGTACCAGCTCTCGGTGAGTCTGGGGGATCCTCCTTTCCCAAGGGAGAACAGGATGCCCCTGGGAGGGGGATCTGCTGGACTGGGACTTATGGAGGCTTTCCTTCTCCTTGCAGCCCTTTAACCATGCACACAAGGTGGCCAAGTACTGCTATGCCAGCAAGGTGAGCACACCTCACTCTCCTCCCTTTTTTTTTAGGGGAAGCAACAGCATTTTAGCAAGCTGGGTGAGACACAAACTGCTGCTTATTTTGTGAGCTCCAGGCACGGCTGTTGGCTTTCCATTTGCCAGGGGCCCTGGAACAAATCCATACCAGGAGCTGCAGGGGTTGTGATGGGACAGTGGCTGCTGTGGTTTGTGCCTGGGGGTGGGTGACACCTCACCTTCTCCTCCGACCTGCTGGGGGTTCCTCCTTGCTGCCTTTCTACCTTTTCTTCTGCAGGAACTCATTAACAAAGCCATTAACGCTGCCTTGGCAGCGAGGAAGGAATGGGACCTGAAACCTGTCCAGGACCGAGCCCAGATCTTCCTGAAGGCGGCTGACATGCTGAGTGGCCCGAGGAGGGCAGAAGTGCTGGCCAAAACCATGATTGGGCAGGTAAGGAGGGGATGCAGGATGGGCCTGATGGACAGTTGGGGCGAACAGGAAGGAACCTGACGAGCTGGGAGTTGGGGAAGGAGGGCAGGAAGAGCTGCCAAGGTATTTTTTGGCAGTGGGAATGGCTGTAG
Organism: Serilophus lunatus; assembly: GCA_013399895.1. NCBI lineage: Eukaryota > Metazoa > Chordata > Aves > Passeriformes > Eurylaimidae > Serilophus > Serilophus lunatus. Next base: position 351,590 of record VXBA01002850.1, read on the forward strand.
GTGTGAGGGGGGATACAGAAACACGGGGTACACCCTGTTGAGAAAGGAAGGAGGTGAACTGGGAGCCAGGCTTCCCGGGAACAGCATCGGCTGCTGTGAGAGCTCACAGGAGGCCACATCTTCAGGAACTGAGCGTGTGTCCCATGTGAGAGCCACCCCCCCAGCCTTCCTCCTGCCGTGCTGCAGTGCTGCTGCATCCCCAGCCTTTATTGCCTGGGACCTGTCCTGGCAGGGCAAGACAGTGATCCAGGCAGAGATCGATGCCGCTGCGGAGCTCATCGACTTCTTCCGCTTCAACGCCAAGTACGCCCTGGAGCTGGAGCAGAGCCAGCCCCTCAGCGTGGATGTGAGCACCAACAGCATGGTCTACCGGGGGCTGGAGGTGAGGGAAGGGGGCTGCAATTCCCCTCTGTGTCCCCAGCTCTGCGGTGGGGGCTCTGCCATCCCGCTGTTCCCGCTCCTCTCCCCCCGCAGGGCTTCGTGGCTGCCGTGTCTCCCTTCAACTTCACGGCCATCGGGGGCAACTTGGCAGGAGCTCCAGCTCTGATGGTGAGTGTGGGAAGAGCCAGGGAGGGAGAGGACAGGCTAGAGAAAGCCTGAGAGCTCAAATCCCTCTCCCAGCCTGTGGTTTTCCCAGTCTGGAATCTTCAAGGAGTGAATATCCCTCTCTCAGCCTGTGGTTTTCCCAGTCTGGAATCTTCAAGGAGTGAATATCCCTCTCCCAGCCTGTGGTTTTCCCAGTCTGGAATCTTCAAGGAGTGAATTTGTGCCCTCCTGTTCAGTAAGACACATCCAGTGTCTTGCTCTGAATTCCCCTTGAATCCAATCAGCAAGCAGACTCGGGCATCTTAATTAGGAGAAGTCATCCCAATGGCTGGATTTTCAGTGGATAGGTGTGATGGGGCAAGTGTTGGAAAAGCAAAACCTGCCCAAAGCTGCTCTCCTGTTTGTTTGTTTGTTTGTTTTTCTGAAGCAAAATCTTCATCCCCAGCCTGGGTTTTAGGTCCTGAGAGGAGAAGAAATACAGAGAGGGTTTGTTTTCCTGTGTGCTGCTTGTGGGATGCTGTTGTGACATGAAAGTGTAACTAGTTTGTAACTGCCCAGATTCCTCTGGGATGACGCTTTTTGGGTGTGTTGGGACAAAGGTGGGAGAGGGCAGGTCATGGCCCTGGCATTCAGCACTGAATTGGGAGACAGGAGATCCCAGCAGGCAAGAAAAATGGTCCAAAAGGTCAAAGTATTTGTAAAAATAATTTCTCTCTGTGTCACACCCTGTGGAGCACCTGCCTTTGCAGGGTGGATTCTGGGAAGAGGCTGTAATAACCTGGTGAATTTGGGCCAGGATTAATTAATTTTTTGTGGCACTGGAAAACAAAAAACCCACAAATTGTCCCTAAGCTCTTTACTAATTAGGCTCATATTGCCTCCTGGCCCCAAAGATGGGCCCTCCAGCAACAGTTGGAGGTGGAAGAAGCTGGAGAACACCCAGCTTTTAATTTGGGAATGTCACATTTAAAGCCATATTTGAGGTGAGGCACTTGAACCTTTCACTTCTGTAGGGAAGGAATGGGGACAATGAGGAAGAGGGTGGAGCTGGGAAGTTTTTTTGGAGGAGAGAGGTGATTTCTCCTGCTCCAGGATTTGAGGGAGGTCCTTGGCTTTGGGACATTTGGTGATAAACTTATCCCAGGACAGATGAGCCCCATCCTGGCAGGTCTGAGTGAACAGTCTGGGACATCCTGCTCTTCCTCCTTGAGTGTGACAATAAATTCCCCCTGGGAATCAGGTGGTGAAATCCCCCTGCTCTCCCTGGGCCAGGAGCAGAAGGGAGCAGGGCATCAGCAGGTGACTTGAAAAGCTCAGCAGCAGGTGGTACCTGGAATTAAATTTAGGAGAAAATGGCACTTAATAGGCGGATATTAATTAGAGCCCCAGTGTTTCAGCCACCACAATGCTCTTCCCAGGGAATTAAATATTGCTCTTGCCTAAATAACTGGAGAGATCAATGCAGATAATACCACTGCAGTGTTGGGAAGGGGATTTCTTTGGGATTGGAGCAGTCACTGTACTGCTCTGGAACCCAGGCTGCTGGGAATTGGCCAGGGTTAAATTTCCCAGTTGCCTGGAGATTTTGCAGGGTGTGGTTTAGTTTTCTCACTGTTTGGAGTAGAAGGATTAGAGGGGCCCAGGAAGGAGCTGTGCCCAGGAAGGAGCTGTGCCTGCACAAGTCCCTGGAAAGCAGGAGCCTGGTCGAGACCAGAGTCCGAAAATCCCCCTCCTGCCCTGCCAGGGCAGTGACCCCGTGCAGGGGGGCCCAGCAGTGTGACAGGGACACAGGGCAGTGCCTGGGCAGGGAGTGACACAGAGCCAGAGGGGTGGGATGTCCCTCCCAGTGTTTTCCAGTTGTGCTGTTTCCTCGTGCACGATTAACCCAGGCCTGAGGTTTGGTCTCACTGCTCTGCCTGGCACAAACACCTGCTGGGTCGTGCCCAAACCTGGTGGCAGCACTGGTGACATCATAAGACATTTCTTGGCAGCGTCGTCCCTTTTCCCGAGACATAAACCAGGTCTGTGTTTCCAGCTCCTTTTAGGAAGGCAAAACTGGGGAGGGAAGGTGTGAGAGGCTGGCACAGCGACCTGCTGAGAGAATGGGGAGGGTTTTTATGCCTTCAGCTGACCAGGGTGCTCACAATCCTTTCCAAAACTAGTGATGTGCTTAGAAATGCCCCAAAAGTGCCATCGCTCTGCTCCCCTTTGCTGCAGAACGGGGAATTTTCCAGACAATTCAGGATTTTTCATGGCTGTTGTTATGCTTTCCCCAGGGAAACGTGGTGCTGTGGAAGCCCAGCGACACTGCCCTGCTCTCCAACTACGCTGTGTACAAGATCCTCCTCGAGGCTGGGCTCCCCAAAAACGTGGTGCAGTTTGTGCCAGCGGATGGGCCCGTGTTTGGGGACACTGTCACCAGCTCCGAGCACTTCTGTGGGCTCAACTTCACCGGGAGCGTTCCGTAGGTTGGGCAGGGGGAAAGGGGCTGGGGGCTCATCTCTTGGTCTTTGAACCAGCCTTGAGCAGGGCAGCAGGCAGGTAACTGGTTGTTATTATAAAATAGGGGTTGAAAACGGGTGGAAGAAGTGTCTAAACCAGGGTTTTCCTGTCACTCAAAGCTCAGGAGTAGCCAGACTTGGATGTGACACTGCCAGGGCTGCTGTGACTTGGCTCCGGGTGGATTTGCACTCCTGGGCTCTGGAGTGTCAGGGTTGCTGAGTTAGTGATGCTGAGGGCCCCAGCAGCCTCCACCTGCTGTTAAATCCAGGGATCCCACTCCCCCAGCAAGGATATGCTCTGATGAGCATCGAGCTGGAAAGGTGGGAAGCTCATAAATTAGTATTAGTGGCTGTGCCTCCTGATGGGAGGTCATTTACATTTTTATTGTTTTCCAGCCAAGGGGTTTGTCACAGTAAGGGGGGAAAGGGGAGGAACAGAAACTTCTGCTGGGTGTTTTCCCTGTGACACTGCAACAGCTTATTTTTAAAACTGTGGAGTTGTTGAGTAGAGCCTTTGCTTTGATACCTGTGGTCTCCTTCCCAGCACCTCCCTTCCCCTTGCAGGGCATCCCTTCTTCTGGGGCTGGGCACTGGGTTTCCCTTCAGTGGGTCCTTTTCCATGTGCCACCCCTGGGTGCAAAGGCAGGGGTGCACTAACCAGCTCCTCTTTCTTCTTCCAGGACTTTCAAGAGGCTCTGGAAGCAGGTGTCCCAAAACCTGGATCGCTACCGCAATTTCCCACGCCTGGCTGGAGGTGGCTGTCACTGCTTACACCTTTTTTGGGGAGGGCCATGCAGGGGTGGAGGAGGTTGATTTCTTCCCTGCTTGGGGAAAAACTAAAGTGAGGGTCAGGATTCCTCTCCTCGGGAGCAGAGGATGATGTAAATTACTGGATCTTTAGAGGATTTACAGCACCAGGATGGGAGATCTGGCACATTCTGGCCTGGGGGGCATTGCTCCTGTGACGTTGCTTTTGTGGTGCTGGCACTTGGGTGGGGAAGGTGGTGGTGCTCTGGAGTTGCAGGAAGTCTGGGAACTCCTTTTGGTGCTTTTCCCGTGAGTTTTACAAACCTAGTCCAGCTCTTGAGCTCTGGGACGTGCTGCCGGACGATCGCAGGGCACCCGGTGTTTTTTGGGAGCTGTCACAGCTCCTCCCTTGCCCTTTTCCCTCCCTTCTCCGCTCCCAGAGTGCGGTGGGAAGAACTTCCACGTGGTGCACAGCTCGGCCGACGTGGGCAGCGTGGTGAACGGCACCCTGCGCTCGGCCTTCGAGTACGGCGGCCAAAAATGCTCCGCCTGCTCCCGCCTCTACATCCCGGACTCGCTGTGGCCCCAGATCAAAGAGAAGCTGCTGGAAGAGCACGGGAAGATCAAAGTGGGAGATGTGAGCGGAGCTGCCGGGAAGCTGAAGGGCTTTGCGGCTCAGCGGGTGGTTGATGGGATTAGGGACTGCGGTAACTGGCTACTAATTCCCATTGAACCGAGCTTTTTATCCACTGGTTCTCCCCACCGCAGCCCCTCCGTGCCCCCCTTCATCTTTTTCTTTTTTTTTTTCTTTTTTTTGGTGATTAGAAATTAACTTGTAGCCAGAGTCTGCAGGAAGGCTTGTGTAAGTGGCTGAGTCCTGCAGACTAATTGAAAAGGGGAGCTTGAACAGAGTTGGGAGCAGAGGGAAGTGTTATCTGGGGAATTTTGCCCTTGGTTCAGAGCTAACTCTGAGACACAGGGTGTATTTACATCACCTCCCTTGTCCCTTCCCACAGCCTGCCCAGGATTTTGGGACGTTTTTCTCTGCAGTGATTGATGACAAGGTGAGTTCACCTCTCCACCGTGTTTTTTATTACTTACATCACAATAGGAACATCAGTGATAAGTTAAAGGTGATTAGCAGCTGAACATTGCATGTCTTAGTCAGTGCCCCTCCTGAAAAGTGCGTTGTTTCACTCAAAACTTCTCTCAGGTTGAAGTTCAGAACACACAGAACTGTATTTCCATCTCCTCCTCCTGAGCTGGAAGAGCACTAAGAGCAGCAGAGCCCTGAAAGGAGTGACCCAAACCTCCTTTTAGGCCCCCAGACCCACCCTGTTTTTTATGATTCCTCTTCCCCAGTCCTTTGCACGGATAAAGAAGTGGCTGGAGCACGCCAAGAACTCCTCCAACCTCACCATCCTGGCCGGGGGGGGCTGTGACGACAGCGTGGGGTACTTTGTGGAGCCCTGCATCGTGGAGAGCAAAGACCCGCGGGATCCCATCATGAAAGAGGTCAGAGCAGCCCTGGGGACGGGGCAGGAAAAGGGAGTATGGATCCCCATCCCCAAATCCCGGTGAGCTGCCTGGAGCTCCACGATGGGGAGCTTTGGGGATGCTCTGCTCATCCCAGCTTGGCTAATGGGGGGCTGAAGTACCCGCTGCTTATTTTGGGGGGCTGTCCCCGCTGAGTGTGTTGGGTTTTTTTGGCTGCACAGGAGATTTTCGGGCCTATCCTCACGGTTTACGTGTACCCGGAGAAGAGCTACAAGGAGGTGCTGGAGCTCATCGACACCACGACGCCCTTTGGCCTCACGGGGGCGATCTTCGCTCAGGAGAAGTAACTCCCAAAATCCCAAATTCCCGCAGTCTTTTCCCTCCTGGGGCGAGCCATGAGTCTTCTTTCTCTCCGGAGGAGGAAAGAAAGTATTTCCTGCAAAGCTTGTGCTGCTTTTAGTTGTTCCTCCCTCTGAGGACAGAATGGAACGCCTCTAAAAAGTGCTTTTTCAGCCTTTTTTTCCAGTAAGAAAATATCCCAAAGGAACGTTTGGAGCAGTGTGACCTCAAAAGCAACCATCCATCATTGCAATAAAATCATGGAATAGTTTGGGTTGGAAGGGAGTTTAAAGCTCAGCTCATCCCAGTCCCCTGCCATGGGCAGGGACACCTTCCACTATCCCATGTTTCTCCAAGCCCTGTCCTGCCTGACACTTCCAGGGACGGGGCAGCCACAGCTTCTCTGGGCAAGGAGGGTTAATTAGGGTTCATTTTATCACCATAAAACCTAAAAAGAGAAACAAACTAAAAACCAGAGCAAATTTCATTGAGCTCTGAGTCCTCAGCACCAACAAGGTGCAGCCCTGGGGAGGTGCCCCAGGGAACACCTCCACGCCTTTTGCCCAAATTTTCATGGCTCTGGGGCAGCAGAGGGTCCCCCCCAAGCATGTGCTGTTGCTGTGACAGCTGGCTCTGTCCCTCCCCAGGAGGATCATCGAGGAATCCCAGAGGATCCTGCGCAACGCCGCCGGCAACTTCTACATCAACGACAAGTGCACGGGGGCCGTGGTGGCTCAGCAGCCCTTTGGAGGCTCCCGTATCTCTGGTGAGGCCACAGCTCCTGCCCGGAGAGGTCACGGAGCTGGGGATCCCTCAGGGTCCATGGGGTCCCTCACGGGATCCCTCAGGGTCTGTGGAATACCTCACGGGGCCCCTCATGGGGTCCCTCCCAGGGTCCATGGGTCCCTCATGGGATCCCTCAGGGTCTATGGAATCCCTCATGGGATCCCTCATGGGATCCCTCATGGGATCCCTGGGATCCCTCACAGGGTCCATGGGATCCCTCACAGGGTCCATGGGATCCCTCACGGGGTCCATGGGATCACTCATGGGGTCCCTCACGGGGTCCATGGGGTCCCTCACAGGGTCCATGGGATCACTCATGGGATCCCTCACGGGGTCCATGGGGTCCCTCACAGGGTCCATGGGATCACTCATGGGATCCCTCACGGGGTCCATGGGGTCCCTCACAGGGTCCATGGGATCACTCATGGGATCCCTCACGGGGTCCATGGGGTCCCTCACAGGGTCCATGGGATCACTCATGGGATCCCTCACGGGGTCCATGGGGTCCCTCACAGGGTCCATGGGATCACTCATGGGATCCCTCACGGGGTCCATGGGGTCCCTCACAGGGTCCATGGGATCACTCATGGGATCCCTCACGGGGTCCATGGGGTCCCTCACAGGGTCCATGGGATCACTCATGGGATCCCTCACGGGGTCCATGGGGTCCCTCACAGGGTCCATGGGATCACTCATGGGGTCCCTCACGGGTTCCATGGGATCACTCAGGGTCCATGGGGTCCCTCACGGGGTCCATGGGGTCCCTCACGGGGTCCCTCACGGGATCCACGGGATCCCTCCCCTGCTCACTGTTGTTTTCCTCCCTTCCCCAACAGGCACCAATGACAAACCCGGGGGTCCCCACTACATCCTGCGCTGGACGTCGCCCCAGGCCGTCAAGGAGACCCACGTGGCGCTGGGGGCCTGGCGGTACCCCTACATGCAGTGACGCCCGGGGGTCCCGCCCGCCTCAATCTACTGATCCCAGCCCGGCCAGCTTAGGGTTTATTTTTAAAGCGAAAAACAAAAAGGATTGTTAAATTGGAACCGCAGTCGTGTGGGACGTGGTGAAGGTGGTGGTGGTTGGTTTTGTGGTTGGGCATGATTTAAAGGTCTTTTCTGATGTAAATGATTGTATGTGAGCATGCTTAGTTAGGTAATTAATTAGTTAAGGGGTGGTTGCAGAGGCAGACCCGGACCCCAGTTCCCTTCTCCTCCCACTTTGTTCCGTCCCCAGCAGTCCGGCACAGGTCCCTCGCAGAGGGGCTGAGAGGGAATTACAGCAGGAGCTGAGCATTAAGTCCCTGGCACTTGTGCAAAGCAGTGCCCCCCACTTTGTGCCCAAGGTCTCCTTTTCCCCCTCCAGCAGGAGTCCCTGGATATTAAAGTTTGCCCACAGCAGCTTTCCCAGACAATCTGGGAAGCCAGGCCTGTTCCAAACCCCACGTCAGCCTGGTGGAAGCCCTGAGCTGTATTTTCTCCCTGTTCCTGAGCAAGAGCAAAGCCTCCCACCCCTGAAAATGTTTGGGATGTAGGAAGGGAGCAGGTTGTGTCAGGAGAGGGCAGCTGTGGTGCTGCTTGGAAATAAGTTCAAGTGCCTTATTCCATCCCTTCAAAGCCCCCAGCTGGTGTTACCTGCACAGGACCCTTCAGGTGGGCTCAGGGCTGGAGCACATGAGCAATAACACCCCCCTTGACCCCTTATTTCATCACTGGTGTCAAGGCCTGGCTCTCTCGTGTTCCCATCAGCTGTTGGTTGCTCCTGCTGCTCCAATCCTCGTGTGTCCACTGGAAGGAGAAAGATTTTCAGTAAGGGGAATATTCCTGCACGAGTTCTCAGGTAGATGCAGCATCCCACACCACCCCTGGAAGGAATCTAAGTGGGAGCAGGAGGTCCATGGTCCCACTCCCATCCTGGGAAGCTGCCCTCTGACAGGGCCCCATGTCCAAGGCTCTGCCAGCTGCCAAGTTCAGGAGTTAAATCAGGAGTTTAATTAGTCCTGACCTTTGGGGTCTCTGGTTGCTCCATCAGCAAGGACTCGGCCCTGGGACCTGCAATGCAAACAGGAAAAGGGATCTTGGACACAAGGCCCTGCATCCTCCCAGGATCAGTTCTAATTTACAGATGTATTCCTTTCTAACACCTCTAATTAAAAACTGCTCAATTATCAGGATTTGCAGATAGAGTGGATAACCCTGTTCAGTGCTGTTGTAACAAGCATTAAATATTGATCTCAGTATTGATATCAGTCCTGGGCTCAGGCTCAGGGTGCAGGTCAGGGAGCAGTGGTAGCAATTCCTGTGGGTCTTGGTTCTGCTAGAAGAATGTGCAATAAAATCAGTTGCAAGCCTCTTTGTGGTGTTTTATGAATTATTTCTTCAGATTGTTGCCAAATAAAGAGCAAGAGCGAGGGGCCGTTTGGGACTTTAAATGAAACCAACCCAGTTTTGTATTCTCTGCTGAAACTAAGACATTCCCCTGTCATGGGGAGAGAGGCAGGAATGCTTCATTCAGAATCCCTGGATGGTTTGGCTTGGGAGGGGCCTTAAAGCTCGTGCAGTGCCAACCCTTGCCATGGGCAGGGGCACCTCCCACTTGTTCCAGCCTGGCCTTGGACACTCCCAGGGATGGGGCAGCCACAGCTTCTCTGGACAACCTGTGCCTGGGAACTCCTCCCTCACAGGGAAGAATTTAATACTAATATCCCATCTAAACCTGCTCTCTGTTAGTTTAAAGACTCTCTGTTAAAGACCCACGTTACTCCAGAGCATCCTGGGTGCATAGTGGGATGGCCTGTGGGAGCCCAGCTCAGTTCCAAAACCACCCTTATCCCACAGCAGGAAGGGCAAACACTCCCAACTCCACAGCGAGGAGGAGAGAACCACACCCTGACTGCAGGGCTGGGCTCCAAACCCCCCGAGGTCATCCAGGTGGGAACCCAGCGCTGTCCCATCCTGCCAAGTCACCTCCTGGCCCCCAGCTTAGGATAAGTGCCCCTTAAAGCTCCTTCAAATGGCATTCCCAAACCTTCCCAACCTGTCCCATCAGCTCATTTAAATCCCATTAAGGGCTTTCCTTGCCCCCCTCTCTGGACAGCCAGGAGATCCAGGGAGCCGCAGCCCTGGAGCCGAGCGCCCATTCCAGCCTTTGCCTTCGGCTCACGCCTTTCATGCCTCAAGGCCGGAGTGTCAAGTGGATTTTTGAGCCTTAACTCTGAATTTCATGGCTTTTGTGACTCTAAATCAGTCCCCTAATGCTATTTAAACGTTGGCTTTTTGAAGCTGATAAACGCTTCAGTGGGTGTTTGGGGGCTTCCAGAGCAGAGCCCTGGACACTCCTGCCCCTGCATCCCTGTTTGGATGCTCCCGGAGCTCTGCCCTCCACAGGAAGGCACCTGCGGAGGGGGCACGGGGGGGTCTCTGTGTGATCCCAAAAAAGAGAGGCAACAGGTCTGGAGCACTGTGGTAGGGCTCCCATCCCATTCCAGTACAGTCCTGGCTCTCCCAGTGCATCCCGGCGCTGCGGGCTCTCCACCCTCGGAGCCGGGTGGGAGGCTGAGCCAGGTTCTCACTAGGAAGTGGCAGATTTTCCCCTCCGATAACACGCGGCTCCATCTGCTTCCCGTTAGCAGCCCTGGCTGAGGCTAATTGGCAGATCAAACCCTCCGATGTCCCACGTTAGGAGCGGCCGGAGCGATTCCAACACCTCTTGGAAGGAGCCCAAAGCCCTTCCCCGGCACCCAGGGCTGTGCAGGGGTGCTAATGGAAACCACCCGCAGGGATGAACAGGCGGAGAGGGGCTCGGAGCCCTGGGCACGAGAAAAAATGGGAATTCGAGGCAGTGCGGAGCTGCAAATCCATGGGGGGTAAAGTGGGAGAGGTGGGATGCTCCACCCTGGGAGAGCAACGGCACCAAAATGGGAACCTGTCCTCCACCCTCGAGGCTTTGCAGGGACTCCAAAGTGTCCCAGAACATAGAGAGGCTCTGGAAAAGTGTTTGGTGCCACATTCCCAGCGGCTGCATCCTGCAGGGTTTTACAGCCAGCAGCCCCCTTGCTGTTTTAGCACTGCTTCCTGGATAACTTAAGCATTGAAACCCCTCTAAAATATAATAATTATATTGAAATTTCAATGTAAAAATCTTTAAAATTGCCCAGATTGACCAAGAGAGACAATGACCACCAAAACGCAGTTCTGCTCTAGTGCTTTTTTCAAACAGCACTCAGCAATTTTCCTTTTTCTTAAAGGAAATTTTTAACTCTCCAAGGGGAACACTGCAATTCCTCACAATAGGAATTGCTGCAATTCAGGCCAGGCTGTGGGGCTGGAAAACCTGAGGATGAAGGGATCACCTGGAGCACAGCATGGGACACAAAAACCGAACCACAAAGGGGGATCAGAGGAGAGCCCTTACCCTGCCCTGAGGGGACAATAAATGAGCTCTAAATCCCTGCAGGATGCAGCCAGTGGGAACCAAATAAACTTTTTCAGAGCCTCTTTATGTCCTGGGACACATTGGGGTCCCTGTAAAGCCCCGAGGAGGGAGGACAGGGTCACATCTTGGGGTTGTTTTACAGCACATGTGCCTGGAAGGGGCTGGAGCTCGTCCCCTTCTTTCTTGCAAACTCCCCCCAGCACTTCACAGACTCATGGAATATTCTGAGTGGGAAGGACCTACAGGGATCCTCCAGTCCAAGTCCTGGCCCTGCACAGACACCCTAACAATGTCCCAACACTCCTGGAGCTCTGTCAGGCTTCCCAACTGCAGCATCTTTTCCTGCCCATGAGCCAGATTTACCAACAGACCCCCACAGATCCTCGCCCAGGATCCAACCCCCACAAACACAGCACCCACCTGAAGGCAGGTCCCACAGTCCAAGCTCCATCCCTTCTCCAGAGGGGCACAGCCCCAAATCCCTGCACACTTTTGTTCTTCTCCTTTCCCATCCCAGGATTTTGGGCTCCTCTCCCATTATTGCCTCTGGGAGGAGGCTGAGAGGTCCTTTCCTCAGCCGGAGCCTGTTTACAAGTCACAGCTGCCCCTGTTAAACCTCTTGTTTTCAGCAAACTGGTTTGGTGGAGACATTTAGGGCTCCCTCCTTTCCCAGCCTGCCTGATTTCCTCCTAAAAATCCAGTGTTCCAAGTCCTAAGCACATCTCATGGGGCTTTTTTTAGCTTTTGCTGGTGCCAGGAAGGTGGTGGGTGAGTGTTTCTGACTCTGTGGGAGTTCCACCTTGTTTCCCAAGCAGAAGCTGGAAAAAATTCCTGTCACAGATGCTAAAGTGCTTTGTAGGATGCAGGAAAGGGCCAGAGGTGGCCCTTTGTGGGATACAGGGAATGTCTCACAGGATCCATCTCCAGTCCCCCATGAACTGGGGACAGGCAGCAACTCACAGATGGGGATACACCGAGTCAGGCTCTCCAAAAACATCCCCTTTTCCCTCCCTGTGCTGCTTCACAGGGATTTCTGTGCCTATTTTTCCATTCCCCAGCCCATGTCTTCCTATTTATCCATCCCCTGAATAAAAGGGTAATGCAGGGAAAAGAGTCACAGGAATGATGGTGGTGGCAAGACAGGAAAAAACACAACACAGAGGAGAACCAGAAACTCTGAGCATCCCCAGAAGACGGTTTTCCAGGGAGACAGAGACCCCTTAGCCCGGTTTTTCTCTCTGCCTGATATTAATTCTCCCTTTCGCCGTTTGTGCCCGAGGCTTCTCCTCCCGGGGGTCCTCAGTGCTTTGTGGCTTTGGGAGAGCAGGAGATGCTCCGGGGGCCGGGGAGGAGGTGTTTGCAGTACAAGGATTTAGCAGCAGATGGTGGTCTTTATCCCGTTCTCCACAAACCGGGAAAACCAGCGGCCCCACAGCTCCCACTGGGCTGCGAGACTGGGGCGGCTCATCCAGCACTGGGAATTGGTTGCCCCCGGGCCTGGGAGGAACGGGCTGCGGGGCTGGTTTGGGGGACAAGGGGTGGGTTTAAACCAGAGGAGAGAAAGGGAAGAGCCTCAGGGTTCAGCTCTGGAGCTGGATTTTCCCACAGTGAGGATGGGAGAAAGTGAGGGAAGAAACACCGACGGCAGGAAAGGGGAGAGGGTTTGAGTGTGTCGGCCCTGTTCCACAAACAAACTGGGGTTTAAGGGCTGGAGCACTCCCTGCATTCCCTATTCCCTCCAAAAATGCTGCAAAATTACGGAGAAGCTTCTAATATTTAGCATTTTTGTTAAAGCCCCAGGTCCTGGAGTCATGAGAATGCAGCGGGATGTCAACTTCCAGCTAAAATAAATAAAGAGGGGATTCACATCCCTCGGGCTGACACGGCAAAGCTGGAGGAAGACATGACCCGACCTCAGGGCCGGGAAAAAACCCTGGAAAATAACGGGATCAGGGGGCAAAAAAATCCCCCCAACACCCCCCAATCTCCTTTGCACCACCAAGCTTCTCACTGAGCGACTAAAGATCGTGGGATGCATCCCTATGGAGAGAGCACCCTCCTTCCCAAGGCATCTGAGGACACCTGTAGCCCTTTCTCCAGGTTTGGGAGCCTCTTCCCAGCCCTTGGAGCGTGGGTCAGACTCGGGGGGCACCAGTGGGAGCCCTGCAGCTTTGGCAGGGGGATGAGGATCACCCCATCCCAGTGTTTCCCACTTTTCCCCAGGGAGAGCTTGTCTGGGAGCCTGAATTCTTCTGGAGCCAGGCTGCCTGGGGAGAGGAACAGGTGAAGGCAAAGCCTGGATCCCGTGTCCTGCTGCCCCCCCGCTCTCCAGGGAATTCCCTGCTGTCTGAGGGCCTCGAGGTTGGCTGGGAAGGCGAGGAAGGAGTTTCCTGGCAGCAGCAGGAGCCGTGGCAGAGTTGGCCCAGGGTGGCTTTGGGATTAAGAGGGAACTTTTGCATCTGCCAAGCGGCTCTGGCGCAGCCTTTCCCCTTCCAGCTGTGGCTGCTCTGCCTCCAGCTCCCTTTTCCACGGCTAAACCAGTCCCTGAGGGATGGGGAGAGGCTGGAGGAGACACAGAACCACCTCTGTTTAGGCCCCATCCCATGGGATGGGACCTGATAGAAGGGAAGGTGTGAGCGCTCCTGGATCTGCTCCGTGAGAATCAGCTCAGCCAAAGGCTGGGTCCTGCCGGGGAGGGCAGGGAGAGCTCCGGTACTTTCTCCTCGGGGACAGGCACCACCCTGCCAGCAGCAATATCCCCCAATATCCTCCTCCTCCCCATTCTCATGTTTCTCCAGGCCTAAAGCAAAGCACAAACCTCATCCCCACAGCCCCAGGAATGGACGGTTTCCCCTTGAACCACCATTTCATCGCACCAGGGGCCACTTGCACCCACAATCCCTCTCCTGGCGGGGAGTTATCCCCTAAATCCTACTCTTGTCCCCACAATCCAACCCCTCCCAGGCTCACCATCAGCCCAGCCATCCAACCCTCACCACATCCCAGCCCTTCGCATCACCTCCCCCCTCCCCAGCCCCTCGTTTGAGTGCTTAAAATGTATCTGCAGTACCATCTCAGCTGCTATTTTTCATCCTTCAGCGATAAGGCATCTGCGTGTACACAGCACCCAGAGAATTCCTCACAAACAGCAGCTTCCTCCCGTGGATATTCCCCCCTCCTGGTACCAATTATTGACATTATCCCGGCGGCAGCCCCTCTCTGGCCTTGTTTTTGTTGCAGATTTTTCTCCCCCATCCCACCCTTCGCTTTTCCCCCCCCCCCGCCCTGTGTCGCGCTCGTCGATTGGAGATCACAACCCTGACATTTCGGTGCCTGTTCCGCGGTGCCAGGCGGGCAGAACTGCCGGGGACAATCGATTTTCCCTGCATCGTCTCCCAAAACATTTAATCAACGGGAGATCAGCCCTTCCGGCAGCTCCCTGCTCGCTTTTCCCTCAGTTTGGGGAAATGTGTGACACCCCAAAAACGGGGGATGCTGCCGGAGCTGGGGGGGAGCATCCCTGCTCCAGAGTGGGAATGGGAAGGGATCAGCTCGGAGCAGGTCTCAGCAGGAACAGCCGTGCCCCATCCATGGACAAACTGGTGTGTACTGGGATGGCTGTGGGACCAGTTTGTCTCTCCTCCAGCATCACATCTGAGGCCCAGTGAGGGTCAATAATGCAGCAAAGCCTGATCCCTGGGGGGGAAAAAAAGCACATGATGGAATCTGGGAGCTTGTAGGGAACAGGATTAATTTGATTTGGGGCTCCTAGAGAGAATCCCTGAGTCAAAATTTCCCTGAGCTCCAGAGGGTGCAGCTCAATCCTGAGGTGCCAGGCTCAGTGGGCTCTCTGCCAGCAGGTTGGTGCAGTGGATGCACCTGTAGGTATTCCCAGAGGGATCCTGAACCCCTCCTCAGGCAGGGATGTGGGGCATGGAGGCGTTGCCATCCCGTTTAGTGGCTGGGGAAGCAGAGGAACAGCGAGCCTGGGAAGTGAATAACCCCCTACAATCAGTGATGTGGCAATGGAGCTCCCCAGTCCTCTGCTCCCACCTCTGGCCCGTGGATGGCGTGGGAGGGGGCTCTGGGAAGGGGGTTAGAGCTGAAAATTTGGGAGTGAGATGCACTGGTGGCATCCCCGTTTCTTCCTTGTGTGTCCCCCGGGCTCTGCACAGGGACAAAATCCATGGTGGAGCAAGTTGGGGGGGGGGCTGAAGTGATGGATGTGGGGGGCACATGGCTTTGGCTAAACCCCACAGCCTCAGTCCGTGGGGAAAGGCCCGGGCAGGGAGGGCAGCGCCGAAGTGACGCCCATCCCTCAGGAATGTGTGTCCCCCTCCCTCTCCTGCCTGGCCCTAATCCGGGGTGGGATGTGTGGAGACAGCTGTGCCTGCCCTGACATCACCCACCGGCTGGGAAGGGCTCCTTCTCCAAGGGTTTTCAGGGAAAGGGGGGAGGAAAGCCAAGGGCTCCTTCTCCCAGTGTTTGCAGGGAAGGGGGGGAAGAGGAGCCCGCGCTGCCCTGAACCCTCCGTGAGCAGAGGAGGAGCCTTGTGCCTACACTTGCCAACAGATCCAGGTGGTGCTGGCTTCCCAGGAGAAAGGCAGGGAGATTCCTGCACTCCCTCCCACCCAAATCCCACTGCAGGGACAGCGGTGCGTGACCCTGAGCCCTGTGTTCTGTCCACACGGACAAAGGAAAAGCCCAATCAAGCTGGATCGATGTTCCCCCCTTCCTCAGCTGCCCAAAATCCAGCTGTGAGCTTTGTTTCCTCAGCCCCGAGTCTCTGCTGCCGGTGCCTCAGAGCAGGGAATGAAAATAGGTGGAAGGAGAGAAGGCTGGGAGGCAGCTCCAGCTGGATGCAGACCGAGGGAGACTCAGAGATGCTTCCTTCGTCTCTGCTGCAGTTTCAGCTCTTCCCTCCGTGCTTGCTGCTGCTCAGGGGTCATAGATGTGCAAAAACCCGTCCCAGGGTGGCCTGGCTGTGCCTAAAGAGGATGCTGGTGTGGAGGGAGCTGTGCCAGCTTCCTCTGCTTCATCCAGCTGCTAATTCCCCCGCTCCCAGTAACTCCTCAGGGTTTGTACATTTGCACCTCTGCAGCTGCTTTGCTGAGAAGGGCTTTGTTAGACTGTGCAGCACGGTGCAGCTGCCCATGTGGATGCTGGGAATGACACTGGGATAGTCCTGGGGTTAAATGGGAAGGCAGCTGACTGGCACCCCACATTTGCTGCAGGTGGAGAAGAGGGTTTCATGGAATGGATTGGGTTGGAAGGGAACTTAAAGCTCATCTCAATCCACATCCAGCCGTGAACAGGGACACCTTCCACTATCCCAGGTGCTCTAACTTGGCTTTGGACACTGCCAGGGATGGGGCAGCCACATTTATCTGGGCAACGTTTCCTTCTGTATTTCCCATAGCCCAGGGCTGGACATCCCAAAACCTTCCCCCAAGCTGCTGCCAATGCCTCAAGGCTTCTCAAAAATGACCCACCAGGGAGTGATGTTCAAACCCCCAAAAGATGCTTTTTCCCTTCCACTCTCCTGTCACCCTCCATCCCTGGCTGGGTAACGAGTGGGACTACCACAACTGCTCCCAGCTTGCTGGGCTGGAAAAGGGGGATTGGATATCAGCCGGCTGCGCCCTTGAAAATGTGATCCCCTCTGGGCTGCCCTGCCTGATGTTTTCACTGGAACCATCAATCAGGGCAGAGACATGATCAGATTTTATAGCCAGAGCTGCCTGTGAAACCCAAGCTGGGCACGGCAGCCCCTGCTCTGCTTGGCAGGGGAAGGCAAAGCCTGGATGTGTTTAACCCCTTGGGATGGGTCCTTGGAGCTGCAGTTCTGCAGCAGCCTCAGCTCCTCTGCATGTGTCACTTTGTCCCTCCTCTATCCTTGGCATCTGACGCTGCAGATGCAGCCCAGGGTGTTGTCGAGGCTGCTGAGAAGCTGTGCACAAGCAGGTGACACACAGAGGAGCTCCTTCCCACACTACTTCCAGCCCAGCCCAGAGCTGCACTTCTCCCCAGACCTGCTAAAAATGCCATAGAACAACAGATCCGTGCGTTCTTCCCAATTCCCACAGCACCCAGCCCTGGCTGCAGGGCTCCAAGATATTCCTGATGCGTTTGCAGCCTCGCAGCTAAAACAGACATTTCACAAGTGGCTCCTTCCCTGAGCACAAACACAGGGAAATCACTGCCCTGGGAACGAGCAATTCCAGGCAGCAAAGCTGCTGCTGCTCAACTCCGACGGGAGCAGCGCTCGCACAGCCCAGCTCTGCCTTCAGGAAGTTTCTCCCGGTGTCCCGGTCCCTTTGTTCCCCCTCTCCTTGGGGAGCTTGTTGCTGGCCATGGTCCCACTGTGCAGTGCTGTTCTCCGGGAATTGCTGCGGTGGCTCCGGTTACGCTTTCCCGGGAACAAAGCGGCTTTCCCGACGGGCCACCATCCTCCCTGCAGGGACACAGGAGCCTGGCTATTGAGACCACGGGAATTTGAGGATGTTTTTACAGCACAGCCATGCCAGGCTGATGGATTGCTGATTGGAAATCAGATTTCCGAAGCTGGGAGCACTCATAAATGTTGGGGAGAATGACAGCTCCCGCAGGGAATGGATGTGTGCAAGGGGAGGAGGTGGCTGAGGTGGAGACAAGTTCCTGGGAAGGATTTGGGACAGGCATACGGAGGGATTGTGGATGCTCTCACTCCACATGGCACAGGCTCTCTGCATCCAGAGATCTTGCTGGCAAATGGAAGATCGTAGAATCATGGAACATCCTGAGCTGGAAAAGCCCCGCAAGGATCATCAAATCCATCTCCTGACCCTGCAATCCCACCCTGTCCCTGAGAGCACTGTCCCAACACTCCTTGACCAAACCCTGGGGAGCCTGTTCAGTGCCCAACCATCCTTCAAGGAAGAACCTTTTCCCAAAATCCAACCTAAACCTCCCCTGGCACAGCTCCAGCCATTCCCTCAGGTTATTTTTTCCATACAAATGAAGAAACGTGTCTCAGGAAGAAATGGAACCCACACTATCAAAAATAAGGACTGAGGGATTGAATCAGGCTGATTTCCAGACCCTGACTCCAGGGCTGTCAGTCTTGGGTCCAAACATAGCAGGGTCCAAACAAAGTCCCAAGTTTGTGGTTTGGGAAGCTGAGGGATGAAGTGGTGGTGGTGGGAACGAGCTAAAATCTCAACACTGGTCCACTTGTGACTCAGAGGAGTCAAGAACTGGTTGGTTCAGTCTTTATCAACAATAAAATAGTTGTCCATGGCCAGGCTGCTGCTGCCTGCCCTGTCCCAAACCATCCTACTCTCCACCTGAGGAACTAACTTCAAACAGAAAAGTTGCTCTTGGAACTGGATTTCTTGTTCCTTGTTGGAGGCCTAAGGACTAACTGAGTATGGAAGGGGATAAGAGGGAAGGAGGAGGTGAAATCACTCCCTTTTCCTTTGCTTTAGTTACTAAAAAGGGAGCTGTCTGGATTTTTTTCCCCAGTTTTGAGCCTCTCAGAGGACACAGGCACCCACTGAACCCCCAAATCCCAGCTAGAATGTGGTCCATGTCAAGCAACATCCCTTGGGATCTACTCCCTAAGCCCATTCCTGGACCAAACCTCCCTGCTGGCTCTGAGCATCCTTGTCCCCATGGATATGGCCTTGGGCTGATTTAGTGCTCCCCAGGAAGGTGATAATTCCTGGTCATCACCTGCATTTGCAGCCCGGGCTGCCTCCCCCACCTGTCAGCTCCTTTTAACCCAGATGATAACTTGCCAGAGGCTCCTGACGCTGTTTTTCCCGGAGCTGGGCAATGTGTTGAGCAGCTGCATGTGGGGAGAGTCTCATCTTTCTGCTCCAGCCAGGGAGAGCCCGCCCGGAACCTTCTCCACCTCCCGTTTCCATTGGGAACACTAAGACTTTGGCACCACTTCAGACCCTCCCTCCTGTCCCGGGGTGGGGGGGAGGCAGCTGTGGTGCCTTCTCACAGCCTGGGAAAATAGTTCAGGGCTCCACTTTTCCCTGAGAGGCCTGAAATTCAAGTGGCTGGTGCCCTCACTCCCTGCTCCCCCCTCCATCCTTCTCCCCTTCCTCTTCCCTCCCCTTTTCTCACCCCAACCTCACAGTCCTTGTTGAAAATCAAGCATTTTTCCTCCCTCATTAGGGAGAACAGGCCACTCATCCCATCCCCTGCCAGTGCCCTGTGCATCCCACATCTCTTTTCCCTAGAAATATTAACCTCTTCCTTCCCTACCCCAGTGTTTTGGACACAGTAATTCCAACCATTCCAAGTTATTCCTTAAAATTATACCATCCTTTTCCTACTGTACCTTTATGGTGAGTTTAAGGGCTTTACTGCTGCTGGGAATATGTTCCTGTACCTCTCCAGGCTTTCAAATTCCAAACACAGAGCCCACAGGATGAACCCCCCACTTAATTAAGTTTATCAATGCATTTCACTCCTAAGTAATGTCCTGCTCTTCCCCCATGACAGGTGGAAAAGCAGTTTATCCCTGTTTTACAGTTGAGGAATTAAGGTGCAAAGGGGTTTCTCAGGTTCCCAGTCCAACAAAGTAAGGCCAGTGGATGTGAACCTTATTCCCACAGCTGCCCAGGACCACGATTTTGGGAAGCTTATTCCTGTTTTACCACTGAGGAACTCCTCAACAGTGATTCCCCAGCTAAGGGACAGGCAGAGCTGCTGGTTTTGAACTGCAAATATTTGGCATTGCAGCCATGTAATAGTTGCTCATGTACAAAACAGATGGACTGTGTACACAGCAGAGACCCTTAAAATACCTGTCAGCACTTCAGGCCATGCCCTTCTTTGTGCAAAGTCCCACTTTAGTGCCCCTTGACAAGCAGAGGACCCAGTTTTATCTCCAGGTATTGACATTCCTGTAAAATGCCACTGACTCAGAGTGATAATATTTTACTCTCACTTCGTGCTAGAGAAGGTGCAATCAGGAGATGGAAATAAAGCCTCTTCATGTGGACATGGAGTAATTCCTGCCCAGGGTGCCCTTGGCATCAGGAAACAAGGGTGGCTGCATCCCACCAGTGAGGACAGTTGGACAGAGTAGAGATTGAGCAGACTGGGAATCTCAGAGTTGTGGATTCCAGGATGGTTTGGGTTGGAAGGGACCTTAAAGCCCATGCCATCCCACCCCCTGCCAAGGGCAGGGGCACCTCCCACTATCCCACGTTGCTCCAACCTGGCCTTGGACACTTCCAGGGATGGGGCAGCCACAGCTTCTCTGGGAATCTGTGCCAGGGCCTCCCCACCCTCCCAGGGAAGGATTCCTTCCCAGTATCCCATATAAACCTTCTTTCCTTCAGCTTCAAACCATTCCCCTTGTCCTGTCTCTCTGTGCCCTTGTGAGAAGTTCCTCTGGGGAAGGAAAAGTGAATATTAACAGCACATATTTTAAGATAACACTCCTGCTCTCCTTCCCATTTTCTGTTCCACAGGAAGTTTGTGGCTGTTCGAGAGCCCGGGGGTCTGTCCAGGTGGAAATGAAGGTCAGTCCAGCAGGGATTGCTGGGAGAAGCTTTGGATGTGCATCTCAGTGCCATGTGCTGGATGATTTGGATTAGTGATTTGTCACAACCCCCTGGACTCATCAGGTTTCAACGCTGGGAAAGACACACAGATGTGAAACCTCACTTGGAGTGGCTTTGATTCCAGGTTGGATTGACAACCGTAGGGAGCTGGGGGATGGATTCAGGTCCAGACACAGCTGAGAGATGTCATCCCAGAATTCTGACCCCATGCAATCAATAAATTTAGTGGTGGGGACAGGAATGGGCAGGAAGATTTTCAGACCGGAATTCCAAACTGCAAACCAAAGCCCGAACTCCTCAGAGATCCCATCACTGAACTCCATGTCCATTTTCCCACCATCACTCAAACCAAAATCACTTAAACTTTGGCCCAAAGATGTGCATGAGAAGCTCACAGATGCTGCAGCAAAGCTGGTTTCTGTTCTCCTCCCTCTCAGTTGGGTGAATTTCAAGGATCTGGGGAGATCTTGTGCCTTTCCTCCCAAAGGGAGGATGCCAGTGCTTCCAAAACCCCCCAGGGTGGGCTGGGTCCCTCCTCCTCCTCCTCCTGTCTCCTGGCAGGGTGATGCCCCGCTTGGGAAGTTGCCATTCTGCCTCATCATTGCTCTGGAATGCAGCAGGGATGGGATCAGGAATGACCTCCCAGCTCCCTTCTTCCACCGTGATGCATTTGTTTATGAACTTCTCCCCTCATCCTGATGCTTGGGAAGGCAGGAAGGGGACAAGACTGAGGGGAGTGGATGCCAACCACCACCCAGGAAGGAAGAATCCATTCACAGTTTTGGCAAGTTCAACACACAAAACTCCAGCTGACCCTGTTTATCCCACCTTTCCCTTTCCATAACTCACCTTCTAGGGAGGCAGGGAAAGGGAGCAGGATGCTGTGCAGGCCAGAGGACTGTGCAGGGTTGGGAGAGGTGCTTTGGAGAAGGTTTATGTTCCTCTTCTTTGAATTTAGTTGCATTTACACCACAGCAGGGGTGGAAATATCTGCTGATGACCCAAAGCCCATCCTGCTTTTGTTAGAGAGGTCTTTACACTGAGCACAGGGAGAGTGCATGGTTTTCCCAAAGGAATTCTCAGTGATGCAGATGATCCTTTCTCTCCCAGTCAGCACTTCTCCCTGAGGAAAAGGGAGAGAAGTTGGTTAAAAAAGGGAAACTTCCTATTTGGAGAGACAGAACCAAAGGGTTGCACTTGTGATTGGCAAACCAGAGCAAGTGTTTCTCCTTCCCAGGTTTTTTGGCTGGAAGGGGTGTCCAGCCCAACCTCCCACCAAGGCAAGGCTGGGGCTCACATCCCAGAACACCCAGTTGCCCATTTTGAGTGGGCCTGCCTGACCTGGAGGGACTTGAAGACAGAGTTTAGCTCCCATGAACTCAGGAAATTTCCTCCTAATCATGAGACCTCAGGATCCCACATCCCCCTTTTTTTGACACCCATTACACCCTTTGTGGTGACTCCAGTAGCTGTTGCACACTGACCTCAGGGAAGGCGGGGATCATCCCCCCACAAAGCCCCATCCCTGAGGATTTAGGAGCAGCTTGGCCTCCCCATCCCCAGCAGTGGGTTTTCCCAGCCTTGTGCCCCTGGAGCAGAGAGGATGGAGCAGGACACGATGGGAAAAATGACAAACAAAGCAGAACAGCGCATGTGACGCCCTGTGAATTAATCAGAGAGCAGGGCCAGCATGCTGGGCAAACAAGACCTGCAATTGCATCTCTAGCCTTGATTAAATTAGAAAGCTCTCCAACTAATACAGAGCCCCTCGGTAAACAAGGGAACAGGGGCTAATGAAGTGGATAAGAAGCAACTTGACAAGTGACGGGGCTGGGGAGGGAGAGGAAGGGAGGGAGGAAGGCTGGGGCAGGGATTTAGACAGGAGAAAAGGGAGGAGGGAAGCACAAACAGGCAGAAAGGGGGAGAAGAGAGGGATGAAGGGGGAAAAGGTAAGGCAGTTTCCTTCCAAAATGTTTTCCTGAAAAGCCAAAATGCAAAGGAAGTGTCTGTTTTCTGTTAAAAGAGAAGCAAACGCCCAAGAATCCGAAGTCAGCAGCACAGACGCTGGGTTATGGCAACTGAACAGCTTTTCCTGCCTGTCAAATATTCAGGATAACCTCGAGGCTGTGATACAGTTGGACTCCAAACCAGCCCCAGCTCCAGACTGAGCTTTGGTGGGGTCAGAACTGGCCCTGACAGGCTGAGATAGCGATTAAAATTGAGTAGCTGCAGTTTTGCAACAGGCAGGTGGGTTTGTTCCCTCTGCACATCCCTGTCCCTTGTGTGCAGACCCTCCTCACCCCCTCCTTCAGCATTAATGTCTCATTTAGTTCATCTGGATGAAAATTATGGGATCAGCTCTGGAGTAAACCAGGAATGACCTGACTGAAGGCACTGGGGGTGCATCAGCATCCAGGAACGCGAGAAGAAAACTCAGCAAACTCCTTCTCTTTCCATTTTGGGAGGGTTTTCCCATCACACCCAGACATGAGAAGTAAAATAAACATCGCTGAGACACTTGCTCCTCCTCATAACTCTTGTCAAACCTTATCTGAGCAAGTACCACCCAAATATGAGGAAACCTCATAGAAAATCCCCACCTGAGTAGAGATGGGATGGAGAAAAGGAGCAGCCAGGGTGGGGAAAAATAAGTAAGTGCTCTGGAATCAGCTTGTGGTGAGTCCATCCCTGTTCTGGGTGCCTGGAAGAGGACCTTGGAGGGGATGAGAGGTTTTCCATAGGCAATGGAGAAAGGATGCTGAAGAAATACAGCACAGCCACCACTGAACAGGCAACCCATAAACTGGTTTCTTTGCCCAGAGGCTGGGAAAGGGATCTGGGGTAAGATAAGATAAAGGAGTTTCTTTCCAAACCCCTTGTGCAGCATCAGCAGAACCAATGCAAAGCCCACTTTGGTGTGGATCTGTATCCACTCCCACTTTTCCCTGTCTCCCCTCACATTTATCCCTCTCTCCCACCTCTCCCCACTCACTCATCAGCCACATTTTCCTGCTGGCCAGTTAAAAAGAGTTAAGCATTGGGATTGTTGTTTTTTTTAAGTTCTTCTCCTTTCTTTCTTCCTCCAGCTCCAGACAAAGCAGGAGGCAGAGCAAGTCCCTTCCCAGCCCTCCCCAGCTCGGCTGTGGCAGCGAATTTCCAATTTTCAGCTAATATCAAGGTCGTGACAGAAAGCACAGAGGCCCTGGTAGGACATAATGGCAGAAGAATTGTAAATGTTGCTTTTAGTGAATGCAGAATGAGGAAGGGCCAAGGAGGGGAAATTTTCCATTCAGTGCTGGCCTCTGAGTAGTGAATACATTTTCTCCTCCACTGTGTCGCATTAGATTTCCAGAGGTGCTCGGCACCAGGTACATGTCATTAGTAACAGTTTGCGTGGTAATGAATCCTTTTATTTCTCTTCCACACAGCTCATGAATACATAAAGAGCCTGGTTTTAGTCGCATCTGGTTCAGCTGCAGGAGCCTCACATAACTTAATTTCGCATCCTCTTCAGGAGGGTGGCGAACCCAGCTGGGGCCAGCCTTAAAGGCACAGGGAGGTTTGCTAAAAAAAATCCCTGGAAATCTCGGCTCTGAGGGGAGGATTTGCCTGGGGATGCCTTGGAGTTTGCTCTGGTCCCTGCTGGTCTTCCTTTGTTATGACATGATGAGCCTGAGTTTGGCCAAGTTTGGGGACAACAGCGGGGGCACCTTTGTGTAAAATGCAACAGGGCAGCCTGTGTGCCTCTGTGCTGGGGGAAACCCTCCCTCCTTGCCCTGGGAGGGTGGAGATGATTCCCAGGTAGTCGGGTCTTTCCTGAAGTTAAAAACTTGCAGGAATTCCAGCTGCAGGAACAGCCTCGTTCTGCAGGGCAGGGACTGCTGCCAGCACCCTGCTCTGCTTCCTCTCTGAAGCTTTATCTCTCTTCATTACAATTAATTACTTCCACATTTTAATAATAATAATAATAATAATAATAATAATAATAATAATAATAATAATAATAATAATAATAATAATAATAATAATAATAATAATAATAATAATAATAAAACTCATGCTTTTGGCTTTCTGCAAACACCTTCCAGGGCCAGGCTGCAAAACCTGCAGGAGCTGCTGAGTGGTGGCAGCAAGAGGAGATTCCCCACACAAGTTAAAGCACTTGTTGAGTGTGGCTGGAGAAAAAACTAAGCCCAAATCTCCTCCAAAACTCAGGAAACCCAGCCAAGACCCTTGTTACCTCCCTCCAGCCGAGCCCAGGTGACAACCAGAGCTCAGCAGCATCCCTTCAAATCCCTTCAATCCCTTCAAAGCTATTTCTCTAGCAACAGGCCCAGTGCATTCCTAGTTAGAAACAGGATGCTGGGAAGATGCTGGACATTCAGAAGCCCAGTGGAATGAGCTGAAGACACTGGTGAGCTGAAGCCACGTGTTTAAATGGAAGGTTTGGGGAGGACAGGGCTCTACACAGTGTTAAACTGGTCCCAGACTGGACATGATCCTGCAGAACCACTGAGTGAGTGAATTATTCACCTGAAAAACGACCTGGAACCCATCATTTCCTGGTGTTGCCAGACTTCAGGGGGGCAGCTGGGTCTCTTCCAGGAGATGATATCCCTCCCCTTGGGAAGCTATCAGTTGGTCACAACCAGCTCTGGAGCCAAGACCAGCTCCAGAGCTCTGGAGCTGCTGGGGAGTCACTTTGAGCTGAGCTCTGCCAAGGTGTCACCTCTGGGTGACAAGGAAAGGCTGAGGGGGGAGGATCTGGGAGCTGACA
Source organism: Serilophus lunatus (assembly GCA_013399895.1). Taxonomy (NCBI): domain Eukaryota; kingdom Metazoa; phylum Chordata; class Aves; order Passeriformes; family Eurylaimidae; genus Serilophus; species Serilophus lunatus. Next base: position 376,784 of record VXBA01002850.1, read on the forward strand.
GTGCTCTCTCCCAACACCTGGACCTGCTTTTCCTGCACCCCAATCCCAAGGTGGCTCTGGCACCCCAGGACCAGCTGCCCCTCTATCGACAGAGGCACATTTGGCTTTATTTGGCTTAAAATACAAGTGAAAATAGATATGAGAATTATCCTTCTTAGCATAGACTTGAAGCCTGAGCCCAGAACTGCAGAGACCTGTTTGGTCACAGCTTTGGTTAAAAGAACAAACTCCTGGTGAAACAAAACCCCCCCAAATAAATCCCCAAACTCAATCCCTAAACCAGCCCACCCCCCACATGAGGGTTGTCCTTGGGCTCAGAGCTTTTGAGAGGATGCTCTTAATTACACCTGGATGAAAACTCTGGGACCAGCTCTGGGCAAACCAGGAATGACCTGACTGAAGGCATTTAATGTGCTGGAGCTTCCCTAAAACTCGTTCCCTAATTTCCTTCTCCAATAAGAACAGGAAGACTGCTCCCAGCCCATCCCAATCCCACCATCCTGCTCTCTTCTACTTCCCCTCTCTCCTCCTTTAGGAGATGAGGAGGAATAAAGAAAAAACAATTTTTTTTTCATTTATTGAGTGTAGAACAAGCAGGTCCAGCTCCTGTTAAAATGCTTTTTCTTACCAAATTATTAATAATTTCTCAGATGAAATTATTGATTATGTTAAGAGCAATGCCCAGCACTTTTGTGCTGATGCAGTTTTTCTAAACTAAAATCAATATGTTTGTTATTAAATATCAAGAATTGCTCGATTTTCTAGATGATGATGGGAAAAGTGAAAAGATTATGCTAATAAAAAATAAAATTATTTGTAGTGGGGGCTGATTCCAGCATCCTTTGCTCAGGCAGCCACAAGAATTCACATGAAATAATTCTCAGCTCCTTATTCACAAATATCCAAACCCTGGAGACACTCAGCCCTGCCATGTGCAACGACTTTTTGCCACAAACTCATCTGAATTTCCCAATTAAGGTGGAATTCATTCCCCTCTCACACCCCTTCCTGACATGCTGCTGTGCTGAACACAGATCCCAGAGCGGGAATTTTGAGTAAGAAACTGTGGAACTCGGGATTTGGGGAGGAAAATGTGAATCAAGGTCAGAAAACCTTGAGGGAACAAAGGGTGGAAGGAGCCCAGCAAGGTCTCCCCATTCCCTACAGGGACACTGCAGGCACAGAGTTTGGAAGAGAGGAAAGGATGGAAGTCACAAGGAAAAGTGATTCCTCTGCACCTGGAATGAGGATTAGGTGCTTCAGAGAAGTTCTGGGAGAGTTCCCAGTTCCCAGAACTGGGATTCTTGGATGTGGATGGGATTCACTGGGGAAGAAGCAGGAGAAACTCTTCAAGGTTTCTCAAGAAGTTTCCATATCACAAACATACAAAAAGGTGCAAATATTTTAATTTCATTTAATTTAATGATCTTGCACCACGAGACCCATGTCCAGCATTGTCCCACCTCACACCAAATCTCAAATGGTTTCAAATCGAGCCAAGTTTTAAACTCAGGCCACACAACAAGGGAAGAGGAACCTCCCAACCCCATCCTCCCAGTTTATCCCAACAGTCACAATACATCAGAAAAAAAGTGTGGAGAACCATGGAATGGCTTGGGTTGGAAGCACCATGGACATGGGCAGGGACACCTCCCACTATCCCAGGTTGTTCCAACCTGGCCTGGGACACTTCCAGGGATGGGGCAGCCACAGCTTCTCTGGGAATCTGTGCCAAGGCCTCCCCACCCTCCCAGGGAAGGATTCCTTCCCAGTATCCCACCTAAACCCACTCCATCACTGGTGTGCAACTGCAAAGGCTGCACCACTTCATTTAAAGGCACTTTTTGATAAGTTCTCCCAACCTGATGGTGGTTTCTGCAGCACAGGGTGGGCACTTGACTCCTCCTCAGCTGAGGACCAATGATGCCAGACCTTTGGAATTGGTGCTGTACAACAGCATCCAACTGTACAACACAGGTATTCCCATCAGGAGACTCCAGAGGCGTTTCCTGAGGACTCTGCTCCCCTTCTCAGCTCCAGAACAGAAATATTTGATATACTTACCACCTGAAGATGCTGGTTTGCATTCCAGGAAACAATTTAACCACAGGGAAAATACTCCTCTGACCTGTTTTATAGAGGAACTAAAAACAAGGGCAAGTCTGATACAGGTCTGCCAAAAGCACAGCACGATTCATTCTCAGGCACAGTTCATCCTCCCAGTCCACCTTTAGTTCAAGGACACCCTAAAGAAGAGGGAGGGTCAGGCAGGAGGACAAAGGGACAGAACAGTTCCACCTGGGCACCCACCCACACCCCAATCCCATGGAACCTCCAAAACTCAGGATGGGTTGGTGAAATCTCAGCAGAGGGTTCTCAGACGTGATGTGGTCCCCCCAAATACTCCTCCTGTCATTTCCAAGTTGGGTGTCCAGCTCTCACTCTGGTGCTCAATTTCCTGGAATTCCACTGAATTCCACCTACTCCCTCAAACTTGTTCTTCCCATCCCTCTCCCTCCCCCCTCCACCAGAGGGTCACAATTCCTCTGATTCTCCTTGTAGCTCCAGCTCTAAAAAGAGAACATAATGGAAAAATAATTAAAAAATAAAAGGGAGGAATAAAACCCAGCATTTTAAGGGAGAAAGGGGAGGGGGCCTGGGAGATCTGCAGAGCTGGGAGATAACCAGCAGATGTGATTTTTGCAGATAAGCGTAGTAATTTAGATAAATCTGGAGGCTTTAGAGCCTTTCGCTTGCGTTCCTTTTCTTTCTGTCTGATTTTTTTTTTCAATTTTATCTCGCAAGTCAAGAGGAGGGGGAGCGAGGAGGAGGGAGGAGGGGGGGCAAAGCTTAATCTTTGGGTAGTTTTTCTTTTCTTTTTAATGTGTTTTTCCCCAGAAGGTGGGATAATAGGAGCTGCTCTCCCCCCACTCACACACTCTCACACACTCTCACACACACACACACACTCAGAAACCCGGGCTATGTTTTTTAAAAGCAGCGGACAAAAATCAAAATATTTGAAAATGTATTTCATGGTAATTATGTCATATTTCATGGACTGATGCCACTACTGAAAGAGAGCCTGAATGCCTTAATTTGTATAGAAATTGTAATCATTTGTTCATTTCAAGGTGAAAATTGCATTTTTTAATTTAAATTGTATCCTGCGTGATAGTCTATTATCTAGTAAAATTGTCTCCATGTCTGAATGCCTTATGTGCAGCTGCAATGCTTGTTACAAATCCAGTTATATTCATAAAAGCTTTGTCGATGTCTCGGGAAATGTGAACAGTTTCTTGTGGGTTTCTTCTCTCTCTTTTTTGCCTTTTTTCCCCCCCTTTTCCCCTCCCATTTTCATCCTCCCTCCTCTTCCCCCTCGGTCTTCTTTTTTTTTTCTAGTTGAAATAAACCCATATCTGCCATTAATAATAATTAGCCTGGGTTTATACAAAAGACAATTCTGTGTGGAATAGGGTGAGGGACGTGCAGGAAACATCCAGGATTCCTGAGTATTTATTTCTTTCAGAGTGAGCCACCTCCAGGTTGGGGATTGCTGGGGAAAAGGGATGAGAGGGAGGAAAAGAAGGTGTAAAATGTTTGTGTGGCAGCTCCTGGACACAGAAGTCATTCCCAAAGGATAGCAGGAGACAGGGACAGACTCACACTGGTGTCAAGGGAGAGGTTTAAGTCACTTTTTGGTGTTTGGGAGATTTGGGAGTGTGGTGAGGAAGGAGGTAGAATGTCCTTTGCTCCCAGACCCTGGATTTAGGAAAATCCCATGATTTTCTATCAGGAGATGTCCCATCCTACTCTCGTGCCTCTCCTGGCATCTGTGTTGATCCCTGGTGTAATTTAGGATCTGCTGGAGGGGAAACAGATGCTGATAAGTTAATTGTGGTGTCCAAGATCCCCCCAGCACTGGAAAAAGGCCAGATCTCCCTATACCCTGTTCACTGCACATTCCAGCTCCCTTGCTGTTTTGGGAGAGGCAATTTGGGAATCCCAGACACCTTAAACTGGCTCTGCTGCACCCACAGAACTCTCCCTGGGGAGAAATCCGTGGCCCCCAGTGTGTTTTCCCCTGGGAAAGTGGATATGGATCAACCTCCATCTCACCCTCCTCACTTTCCACTCCTCCTTCACCCAAAGGACACAGTTTCCTGGGAAAACTACCCCCCAGAACACCCCATCTGGGAGTAGAAATGCTGGAAATCCCAGCCCAGGGATGCAGAGCATTAGGGAAGGACTGACAGGAATGTTCCAGGAATGCAGGATGAGCTCCTGGCTACTGTAGAGCAGTGAAACCCAGTTAAAATTCTGGGCTGGTTTGCACCAGGTGAGAACGTGGCCTGCCCGGGACAGGATATTAATTATATTAATCCTTCAAAAAGAAAGAAATGGGCCTCCCAAGGAAATCCTTGCTCAGTCATTTAATTCCCTTTCACACACCTCTCCCTGCTCAGAACACCCTGATTTTATGCAGGGCCACAGCCCATCATAATAAACTTCTCTCCACCGAGTGGGAGAAGAAATTACTCCTGAAATGCTGCAAAGCTGAGGCTGCTCAGCCAAAATTCCTGCCACAGGCCCTGTGAGGGGAGCTGGGATGAGAAGCAAGGGATCCAAACACGGGTCAGGAGATGGGACTGACCCCTGAGCAGGGGAAAAAAACCAGTCCCTGAGGATTGGGGCTTGGAAAAGGGAGGGGAAGGGTGTTGGTTTGTGCAGGGAGGGTTTGGGTCAGACACGTTCTCTGTGCTCCTGGATTCTGCCATCAGCTCCATTGGGATCTTCCCGGTCCATGGAAGAGATCTGGGAGGTGTAAGGATCTATTTTAGGTACAAAAGTGCCTAAATTGGGTAAATAAATACATAAATACCTACTGTAGGTAAATAGACACCTAAAGGATTTTTAGGGAAATAAAGAGCTGGTTTAGGTATTTAAACACCTAAATAAATTTGGGGGAAATAAATATCTATTTTAGGGAAATAAATGCTTCTTTTAGGGAAATAAATACCTATTTTAAGGAAAGAAATACCTATTCTAGGGAAATAAATATCTACTTTAGGGAAATAAATGCTTCTTTTAGGAAAATAAATACTTATTTTAGAGAAATAAATACCTACTCTAGGAAAATAAATACTTATTTTAGGGAAATAAATACCTAAAGTAGGTATTTGCACTTCTTTACTCTTTAATTTGCATTTCTTTAGTCTTGTGTAGCTGAAACACAGGGTGGGCTCTGCATCCAAGGGGAGATTGGAGGGCAAGAGGCAGTGCCTGTGGAAAGAGATGGAGCTGGAAAGATGCAGGAATAACACAGGGAGGTAGGTGCCTTCCTGCTCCCCCAAAACGTTGGAATTAATTCCATTGACTTATGAGTCAGAGGGAAAAGACATTTTCCAGGGATCCATATTCCTGCCCTAAGCACAGGATGGATCCCTGCACTTCCCCAAAAAAATCAAGCCACTGAATGCTCGTTGGAGCTGAGGGAAAATTCAGGAGCAGGTTTTCAGACTCTTGGTGTGTTGCTTTAAAGAGCAGGAGCTGATGTTTGGAGAGGGAGGTGATGCTTGGACACATCTTCCCATGGGAATTTCCTGAATTAGGTGTCACTTTTATGGTTCTGGGTCCTAAAAGCTCCCAAACCCTCTCAGAGTATGCACACCTGGCAGGGCCAGGATTTCTGCCTCCTTTTTCTCTAAATCTTTTTCACATTCCAGTTGGGATTTGGGGGTGGATCAGCTGAGACATGAACAAGGTTCAGTCAACTTTTTTGTTGGGAAGCTTAAAAGAAAAGTGCTGGTTAATCCTTCCAAGTGCTCCTGCCCTATAAACCCACAGAATTTTAATATAAATAGAGATATTTTTGGAATATCTACCCTCTCTGTGTCTCTGCTTGCCCAGAGTCACATTATCCAGGAGGAAAACATGGAATGTGCAGGCGGGGTGGGAGGGGAAGAGGAGGCTGCACTAAACCTGAGAGGAGCTCAGCTGGTCAGAGCCTGGTGCTGACACTTCCAGGGCTCTGGGTTTGATCCCTGCATGGGCCTTTCGCTCAGGAATTGGGGAACATGATCCGACTCACAGTGTTCTGGGATCCTCTAATGTGGGATGCAAGGGGCTGGAAAGCACAGGGGAGAGCTGAGAACCCCAAACTACAAAATAATAAGTGGATAGATATAGATGTAGATATAGATATATACATTAGATATGGATATGGATATAGATATAGATGTAGATATAAAGATATAGATAGATATAGAAGCAGAGCAGGAAAGGAGCAGAATGAACCCTCAGCAAGGCAGAGGAACAGCCCCATCCGTGACCCTATGCAGGGAATAGATGACAAACCCAAATAAATAAATAAATAAAATTATAAATAAATAGATAAATGTGTAAATTAACAGATCAATTAATAGACAGACAGACAGACAGACAGATAGATAGATAGATAGATAGATAGATAGATAGATAGATAGATAGATAGATAGATAGATAGATAGATAGATAGATAGATAGATAGATAGATAGATAGATAGATAGATAGATAGACAGACAGATAGATAAATAGACAGACAGACAGATAGATAGATAATGAGCCAAGCAGGAGAGGAGTGGAATGAGCCCCCAGCAGGCAGAGGAACAGCCCCTCCCATGTCCCTACGCAGGGCACAGATGAGAAACCCAAGTCATATATAAATTTAAAATAAAATAAATAAAATATAAAATAAAAAACGAAGGAGCAGAGCGGGAAAGGAGCAGAATGAGCCCCCAGCAGGCCGAGGATCAGCCCCTCCATGACCCTCCGCAGCCCCTCGGGTCAAGTCCAAGGACGCGGCAGCAGCTCGGACCCGACGCGGGGTCAGAGCCCCGGGATGCAAAGCCCTGTCCAGAGTCAGCAGCTGCTGTCACACGGCCTTGGGCTCGATTTATCACCGGCTTATCAACAGATTAAAGCTGCCGACAGCTCAGAGCCACCGGCGACCCGCGAGAGCCGCGGCCGGGGCTGGAGCAGCCCCGCGGGCTCGCCCTTCGTGCCTTCCACAGGGCGAGGGATCGACTCTGGCGAAGCCTGGGAAATATCCCCGACACGGCTGGAGTGGCTGGGATTGCGGACGAGGAGCTCAGGGAACGGTTGAGGGCAGTGTTGAAACGCTCGTGGCTGCGGAGCCCCAGCGGGACCATGGCTGGAGCAAAGTCGCTTCGGGAAGGGCTGGAGAGCTGGGACCTGCCCGGGGATGCGGCCAGAAATTATCGCTGTCCCCTTTTAGGGCTCCTGGAAAATGATCCCTTTCCATGCAAACCCCTCCATGTGTGAAATGTGCAGTGAGGGTGGAGTGGCCACCACCAAAACACGCTGGATCAGGGGGTAAAATCAAGGTGTTGCTTAAGAGGGCAAGTCTGAGGTGGGAAGTGGGGCCTCAGGGTGGGTAAAATTTGCAGATGCCAAATGCAACTCCCACAGGACACAGGTAGGAAGCTAAGGTTGCTCTCATGGTTGGACACGGTTGCTACACAAAGATGGAAGCCTCTGGTCCATGATTATCACAATTAAGGGGGTTTTGAGCATCATGGTGCTCTTGGCATCCTGTAAGAACTGTGGTTTCCAGCTTATTCCTCATTTGGAGACTAGATTTTCCAGAAGTCCCTCAGCCCCTACCAAAGCCTCAGTCCCTGCCTTCCCAGAGCTGCCCCAGCCCCAGGCCAGGCACCCCCAGACCCTGCTCTGCTGCAGACCCACCCCCTCTTTTCCCATTTTCCTCAGAAATATGGATTTTCCAGGCACTGGGAGCAGGTGGGGGGGTTAAGAGAGGGTCTCAGGGAGTGGTTGATAAGGTGCATAAGATGTGAGCTGAGCAGAGTTTGCAATCCCAAAGCCTGTGTTCCTCCACTGAGGCTTCTTATGCCTGTGGGAGACTCCAGGCTGGCACATTCCTGCCCCTTTGGCTCCAAAGACCCAAACACAGTCGATCCCTCCCATCTGAGGGTGATCTCACCTGGCTTTGGGTGAGATGACTGTCTTCAGTCAGCTCCCAGGGACTGACCCCTCTGCTGGAGACAACCCTAAATCCAACTCAGGGGCTAATTAGGCTCCTTTCTGTGTGCGGATATTCCTCCAGCACGACTTGGATGAGGATCAACTTGTTTTCCAGAGAGCCAAAATGTCTTCAGATGGGACCTGCTTTTGAATTCAGTGCTTTGTTTCAAGGCAAAACTCCTTATTCCCCACTGCAAAGCCCCCAGCCATGTATTCCTCCCTACTTTCTAAATATTTTTCCGCTTGTTGATGCCTGGCTTTGGCATTTAACGAGAGCCAGGTGCCTGTGGAGCAGCCTGGTCCCTCCCTGGCCTTCCCCTGCCCAGGCTGGGGCTCTCTCCAAATGAATGCATAAAGAACCAGTTGTATTGAGAACAGGCCAGGTAATTGTCCTTCCCTTGTGCGAAGCCGCAGTGAAATTAAATGTTTTATTTATTTACGTAGCTTTTCCACCTTTTCATTAACAAACCAAGCGAAAACATCTGTAGTTTGCCTGTGTGTGTTGAATATTTCTGCTCCTCCAGCTCCCCTCTCCTCGCTCTTGGCACGCCACGGAGCGCGTTAAGCAAACAAGCCACCCAAAGGCACTTTTTAATCATTTTTTTTTTCTTTTTTCCTCTTTTTTTTTTTTTTTTTAATTTTTAACAAGCTGNTTTTTTTTTTTTTCTCTTTTTTTTTTTTTTTTTTTTAATGTATAACAGTTATGCCTGAGTTACAGAAAGACACCTACAGGCAGCAGGTAGTTAAAGCAAAACCAGTTTTCTCTTTCTACTATTCTACTCCATATAGCTGAATAAATTATGGTGCGATTATATATATACACACACACGCACGCGGCACCCACACACTCCCACTCACACGGAGCAAATGGCTATGAGGCAAACACAGAAGCGACATCTCCGCAGTTACTAGGAATAAGGAATGCCCTATAGTGCTATGTAGATATTCCCCAGGTTGGGTACATGGAGGTGTTAAGGGATGAAGGGTTAGAAGCATTAAATACACAAAAAAGTCTCGGAGCGACAGGAGCCAATCTGCTGAGTTGCTGGACACGGAGAGGGGGTGTTTTGTGGGGAGAGGTGAAAGCAGGGCTGTGAGGGAGGTTAAAGAAATCCACTTGGTGGTGGTGTTTTGCCCTCAGGGATGGCAGGTCTTGTCTGCAGGCAGGGAAGGGCTGTGGAGCTGGGAGAAGGTCCCTGGAGTGTGTCCCTTTGGGTCTTGTCTGTGAGAAGAGCTGTGGCGTTGAGGGAATGTCCCTGGAATGTGTCCTTTCAGGTCTTCTCTGTGGGAAGAGCTGTGGAGCTGAGAGGACATCTCTGCAGTGTGTCCCTTCGGGTCTCATCTGTGAGAAGAGCTGTGGGGTTGGGAGGTCCCTGGAGTGTGTCCTTTCTGGTCTCATCTGCAGGCAGGGAAGGGCTGTGGAGGTCTCTGGAATGTGTCCCTTTGGGTCTCCTCTGTGGGAAGAGCTGTGGAGCTGAGGGAATGCCCCTGGAATATGTCCCTTCAGGTCTCATCTGCAGGCAGAGAAGGGCTGTGGAGCTGGGAGGTCTCTGGGGCGCGTCCCTTCGCTCGGTGGTTTGGTTGGATGAGGTGCAGAACGATTTTTGGGTTCCCAAGCACCCTCAGAGTGACCAGGGGTTGAGCATCTGCTCAGTCTCCACTTGGTCGGTGTCAGCCCACCACAACCACCTGTTCTTCAGGGTCTGATTTGACACAGTTTCAGAATCATGGAATATTCTGAGTTGGAAGGGATCCCCAAGGATCATTGATTCCGACTCTTGAGTGAATGCCTGATGCCCAACTGTTCTGTTTCACCTTTAGGGTACCTCCCTCCATTCTGTCCCCCCATCCCATCCCACCCAACCCCTGAGTTTGTCTTTTTTTCAGCAGAACTGAGGTTGGCCATCCATAAAACAGAACAAAAGGAAACAAAACAAAAAAATACTTTGCCTTTCATACATGAATGTACCTTAAAACAAAACAAAGAAATAAAACAAAAAAAAAAACCTCTCTTGAAATCAAACCCATCCCACCCCGAAGATTCTGGAATGTATTTTGAAAACACACAATAGGCAAATTTCTACAGTTCATCCCTCCTCCCTCCCCCCCTTTTTTCATTTTTTTTTTTGTTTTTCCTTTTTTTTTTTTTTTTTTTTTTAACTAGCACGGCACTCACTGTGGATTTTTTTTTAGTATAAAAAAAAAGTCAACTTTCTATAAACATACAGCACATGACCAAATTTCCAACTAATGTACAAAGTGCGACCACGAGGGAAAGGTCAGAGAAGAGCTATTTGTGCTAAGCATGGGGCGTCTTCATATTCCTCTAAGAATCCTATTTACAGCAGTGCCCGGGTGGCCGCGGACTTTCTGGTGAAGGGAATTGGCAAAGAGGTTTCTGCAGTGCTGCCTCTTTTGAATTTCTTTTGTTTTTTGGGTCCTGCACTGGGCTCTGAGCTCAGGTCAAGTCCTCGCCCAGCGCTGGCTGGGGATCCTTGCTGAGGGATCCTTGGGAGAGGTGTGTGCACACACAGGAGGGTGGATGAGATAACAGAGGAGATAAGAGCAGGACAAGCAATTCTCGTGGCAAACTGGGACTTTCCTTCTGGTCCAGCAGGCAGCATTTGGTCAGGAATTTCCGGAATGATCACCAGCTACAAACTCTGGCCAGGAGGATGTGGATTTGAAGGTGCTCCCAGGGTGGATCGTTGTCATTTGGCCTCTTAAATACTGTTTAGTGTAAGAAAATCGTGGGCTCTGTTGGCTCAGAATGATGCTGAGACACAGGAGAAAATTCAAGCAGGTCCTTCAGTCACTGACCCCTCACTGATGTCCGTCATGGAGACACCTGGATCCCCCAGTTTGGGTGTGGCTGGAGGCTAATTTTGGGAATGACGTTTAAGCCAAGACTGGAATTCAACAGCTCTAAAGTGTAAACACTATAAACCAGAATTTTACTTGTTGCTTTCCAGGATCTCAAACTGGAGCAAAGCAGGGAGAGTCCTTCAGGTAATGCAACAGGTTCAGGGAATTTTGGCTCTTCAGTCACCTCAATGAAATGGGTCCCTTTGGCCTCACCTGTTCAACCAGCTGTAGGTGCCACATATTGCCCTGAGAAAGGATGCGAAGGATGGAAGTGCTTCAAAGGCAAGGAATGTTTTTCACAACTAGAGGGAAGCTTTGTGTGTGATTCAGCTGGACAAGCAGAAGCTGAACTGGGATTTCTGGAGCATAAATGACAGGAATCAGCCTCTGGATGCAGATGTCACCTCACACAGGGCTCCTGCACGGATAGATCCATGTCAGATGCCAAGCTGGTGCATGGAAATGCTTTTGGGAATGTAGAGCTGGCTGTGTCAGAGCTGATGGAAAGCTGATGGAAGCCACATGTGGCTCCAAGAGGATGCTGAGCAATGTCAGAAAGCAAACCCTGCTCTGGTCAAAACAGGTCCTTGTCCATATGGCTTGAAAGAAAGTGGCTTGGTGGCTCATGACAAATGATGTCGGGGCAAGGAGGGGATAGTTCCCCAGAAAATTGTTGTTTCAGCTGCAAAAACAAGATCAGATCATCTGGGAAGAATGGAAGAAGCAGCAACAGAAGAGAGAAGTGGGAAGTGTCTCCTTTAACAACCTAAGCCAGACTCAGCCCATCTTGTGGTCCCTTGTTATTGTCAGTGGATAGAAGCAGACAGACATTTGTTACCCTAAAGTAGAGATATCAAATATTAAGTGTATTACAAACCCTAGCAGCCCATGGGTGACACTAAATACTGCCTGTTGCCACTGGGCTGTTCACACCAGCTCCTGGTGGCACAGATTCCATACACTGGGTTGTTTATCTCAGGCACAGATTTCCTTGCTCTCTCCACATCAATTGTCTCAAAGTGAGTCCTCCCAGCACAGAAAAGGGAGGGGAAAAAAAAATCTGTAATAGCAGGTGTCTGCTTAAAAAATCATCAAGGATCACACATGCAAAAGGGAGACTGTTTAAACCCCATGTGGGTCACGCCTTCCAACAACCTCGTGTGGTTGGCTCTGTTTATCTGGGTGACACTAAAGTGAGAGCACCAGCTGCTGGGGAAGGGAGTGATAAATCCAGAGAACAAGATCTGGTTTAAAGAGAGAGAGAGAGGCTTCATCACCGAAGTGGAAAGCAGAGGGAAGGGACAGAGAGATTGTGCTGTAGAGAGGAGTGCACGGAGTGAGAGAGGTGAAGAGCTGGGAGGAGGGATGGGGCCAACATTTCTCCTGGTGGTGAGAGGTTAAGGAATGCCTTGGGAAGGCAAAGCTTTTCCTGAAGGACAAAGAGGTGCAATCTTGCACCTGAGAACACATTTCCTTCCTGGTTGCTGTTAGAAAGACTCTTCAGGTCCCTCTGACTCCATCCCTCAGTGGACCCCCCATCCATCAGACCCAGCACTGTCTCCTCTCAGGTGACCCTGGTAGAAGAACCTGGCTTTGCTCAGTGAGCTCAGGGACACCTCTGATTCTGCTTTATCTTGTCTTTGTTCCATGGCCAACTTCTCTCCTTCTGAGTGACAGAAGGGCCACCAACAGCCCTCACCCTCCTCCACTGGATGAGCAACAGCTCCAACACCACTGGGTGTGTCCGAGGCCCTTCCTCTGTGCTCTCACATCTCCTGCTGCTCCCTGATGCCTGTGTCCTTTCAGTGATAATCAAGTTGAAATTGGTCCCTAGGAGGAAAAGTAAATGTTGCTCGTGCCTGTGCCCACCATCTCCAGTCCTCGTGCAGCAATTTCATGTTTTCCAAAGGTCCCAGGCTGGATGGATTTCCATCCTGCCCCTGCTTAGCAGCAATCTGGCCCTGCTTTGGGAAGCCACCAGTGAGAACGGAGGGTAGAGTGGGGTGGGGAAACTTGTTGTCACTTTAATATAGGTTTTTCTGGGTTTGTTTGTCTTTGTGGTTTGTTTTTTTGTTTGCTTGTTTTTTAAACAAGTTCTTATATTTGGTCCATAGGTCTTCTGTGGTCCCGATTTATATCACCCTTAATGATCAGCTTGGTTATTCCTTCCTATACAACATTCACCAAATTTACAGCAATGGAAAGAAAAAGAAACAAAATGAAAACATCTCTTTTTTTTTTTTTACAGAAAAATTAAAAAAAAAAAAGATCAATTTGGCTTTGACTATGCCAACTACCTAGATCAATGGAAAGTCCTTATGTGTGGGCAAAATGCCATGGCCAGGTAGTTTAGAGGGAGGGCATGAACTCAGGGTTAATAAATGCACCCAACCCGTTGTCTCTGGCCACAGGAGGAGTCAGAGGCCAGACTTGCCTCTGGAGTGCTCTGGAGGAGTTGGATACTTGGAGAGCCCTCCTGCTCTTCCCCGTCTCCTTCGCAGCTCAACTTGGTGTGAGGTGGAAGGGAATTGGGAAGGAGTAGGGTCTGGGTACAGGCAGATCCCTGGAAGGCTGGTGGTGTTTTCTCCAGTGGGTCCAAGCTGCTGGAGCGGGTTGTTGGCACAGTTGGACTCTTCAATAAGCTTGGCCTGTCTCTACTGGTAGGAGCCCCAGGACAGCTGAATGTTCTCCCAGTTTCATCCTGCGCTGTGTCGACAGACTCACGTTCTTGGCCAAGTAATCGACGGCAGCTGAAGGGGAGGGGGAAAGGGGGAGGGTGAGAAAACAGCACAAAATCAGCAATTAATAACCATGGCTTGCAGCACCCAGGGGTGTGTAACCAGCAGAGCCCACAGAGAGAGGCCCGATGCACTGGGTGTCACACCCCAGGCTCCTGCTGCTCTCCTGGAAGGGTTCACACAGGGGATGGTCCTGCCACAAACTCCTGCAGGACAGACAGTGCTGGGGTTCAGCACACTGGGGGGTGAGGGGGGGCACGGTGCTGCTGCAGGGCCCCAAACCCCTCCGTGGAATGACTGGAAAAAAGCTAAAATTCTACCCCTGCCATGGAAAATGGTGTTTCCAAGGGAGCTGCCTGAAGGTGAGCCTGGCAGAAGGTTTGGGGTGAGCCTGAGCAGAAGGTTTGGGATAAGCCTTCCAGTCTCACCTCCCTGCTGGCAAAGCTCTCAGTGCTGCTGGTGTAAATGATTCCAGAGATTTCAGTGGAAGCTCACCATGTATGGACAGGGCTTGGATCTGACTCATCCTCTGGGTGCTGACTCATCTCTGGGAGCTCTGCCTTCATCCTAAGGGAAAATGCTTTCCTTATCCCCATCTGGGCACACACACAGAGCTCCTGAGGCTGTGGCACAACCCAGCTCACCCAGCTGCCCCATGGTCTGAGGGGGAAGGGGACCAGGGCAGGATGGTGACATTGCTCATTAGCTGAGCTTCAGTCAAAGTCTCTGCCTTTCCCTGGCTTTAATGTCTCAAATTAGATTAATAAGGAGCTGGCAGGAGATGTACAATCGGTGCCAATGAGTAAACAAATTTCAGCCATCAACATCTTGTCATCCTCCTGCCCCAGAGGAGGTCCCTTCCACACACAAATTCTTATTAGACTTGTCATATCTATTAGGATTCCTTTCACGCTTCTGCGTTCCATCACCAGCATCATTAACGCGGCTCCGGCCTTTGGGGATGGCCAGGACCACATTAATCTGCCATCCCTGCTCCTCACAGGCTAAGGAAGTGCCAGTGGGATGGGATGAGTTATCCAGGGCTGGAATGGGGGAGCAAGGAGTCCAAAAGGAGCAGAGTTTGGCCAGTGGATCCAAACTGGTGCTCCTGGGGCACTGGGATAGCTCAACTGGGCTCTGGAATGTTGTGTTGTGGCGCCTCTACCTCCAAGGGGGGTGTCCAAGGGATTAGATTCCCAGCTGTGGCTCTCCTCCAGACCTTCTCAGGTGACCACACTAAAGGATGTCTTGGAGAGGCTGGAGGTAAAGAGGAATTTCCCTCCTCAAACACGCTGTATGTGTGTGGTTGTGACTCTGTTCCTGTTGTCACCTTTTCCCTGGGTGAATCCAGGCAGTGCTTGGGAGAGGAGGGATGTGAGAGGTCAGAGCCCACGAAATCCTGCAGTCATGGATTCATTAAGGTTGGAAGAGACCATGAAGATCATCGAGTCCAACCATCAATCCAGCACTGCCAAGCCCATCACTAAACCGTGTCCCCAGACACTATACCCATATGTTTCTTGAACACTTCTAGGGATGGTGACTCCACCCTCCCTGGGCAGCCTGTGCCAGTGCCTGACCACCCTTTCAGTGAAGAAATTTTCCCTAACATCCAATCTAAACCTCCCTCAGTGCTATTTTAGGCTGTTCCCTTTTGTCCTATTTCTTTTCACATGGGAGCAGATCCTGACCCTCACCTGGCTCCATTCTCCTCTTAGGGAGGAATTGGGAATTTGATGGCAATCCTACCCTAAAACCTCACATTAGACTCCAAATATTGCTTTCTGCCAGGGAATCCCACACCAGAAGTCAAGGCTGTGGTTTATTTGTTTAACAGGGCGGAAGCCAAAATAAAACCAGAAATTTCCCCAAAGTACTTTGAGTGTTTATTTGCTTATGTGAGAGAGAAAGTGTGTCTGGGTTTGTGTTTATAGAACAGAGAATAAGGAGGGAAGAAGCAAGGAGAGAGAAATTCTCTGCAGGCCAGGTCCAAAGCCTATCAAAGCCACTCTTAATTCCAAGCCCTGGTTTTGCCCCTTATTACACAGGGCCTGTCCCAACACGAAACCCCTCAATTTTTATTATCTCAGTGTTCACTGAAGAGTTTTGAGACTATTTTTTGCTGCATCAGAGAAGGATAAAAAACATCTGATTTGAACTGAACAGGAATAAACGGTCTTGTGGATGTCACATCACCTCACCCTGACGGGCATTTCAACAGTGTTTCAAAAGAAGTGAGGAATTAAAAAGGAGGAGGAATTAGAAGGATCTGCTAAATACAACATGCACGGAGGAAGACAAGGAAAACGTTGTCACATCAAGGTCAACTTCATGTAAATGATTGCTCTAACAGCACTAATTACCAAAGAAAACTGTTTCCTTGCACAGAGATTGCTATAAACGGGGTGACAGAAATCAGGAAAGGGGGGGCAAATAAAACAACAGAAATAGGGCTGTTTGAGGAGCTTTTCATCAGCACAACGAGAGGCCAAATGAAAATTCCTGCAGCAAACCAAGACAAACCCTCCTTTCTCTTCCCTCCTCCTTTGCTGGTCTCTCTCTCCCAGAAAACGTAGCTCGTCCTCCTTATTTTATTTTTTACACACATGGGTGTGACTAAAGTCTTGCCCAAGGGAATCTTTATTGGAAATACATGGTATTGGAATTTGTTTAAGATTTTTATCAATAGCACGTGTGTCCAGCCTCACATCCAGAAGCGAGGGGAAGGTCAAGGGGTCACAGATCAAACTCCCGAAAAACAAAAAGGGGAGGGGTGTGGGGAAGCTGCTATTGATCCCGTCTGCCGCCACAGCCGGTTCTCATTTAGCTGGAGAAGTTAAAGACATTAAAGGGCTGTGACGAGAGGGGAATAAAAAGCCACAGCCAAATGGAAGGAAAGGTCACTGAGGACAAGCTCTGGGCAGGCAGGAGCGCTCCCGGAGGAAGAGGATGCACCTTTAACCCTCCGTGGGTCACTGTCTCACACCACCACACTCATTATCAGCTTAACACCGGCAGGTGAGCCCTTGGCCAGGCTCGCTGGTGTTCCTGTGCCCCAGCCATCCTGCGGCAGAAGCAGACCCTCCCAGGGTCCCTCTGCTTTTCAGGGCCGAGCTTTAGGTTCAGGATTACAATTCCAGCCTCACTCTGGCTTTCCCAGAACCCCAGCCCAGCTGACAGGCACTGGATTAACGTGTTTTGGAGCAAAATCTCGGCGCGTGGCCCCAGCCTTTGCCTTGAGGAAAACGGGACACCCGCAGTTCTGCACCACTGTGGGTTGGCACTGAAATCCCACATTTCCTCCGGCTGAGCAGGGTGAACATGTTGTAGGGCTGTTGGAGTAGTGAGTTCTGGAGATGGGGAAGGAGAAGGGGCTGGAGGTTGTCTTTTCCTAATAGACATGTTCTGCCTAGAATATTTCATTTGGGTCTTTTGAATTGGGCTGCAAAGGGTTTGGGGAGGCTGTGAGGAGCAGTCTCCATGTCTGGTGAGTAGATGGACAGATTTCCGTGGGAATCCCCTCCAACATATGAATACATGAGATAGTATGGTGCATCCACACCGTCTCCCCTTCCCTCCCTCTCCTCTCCTGTTCCCTGTGCAGGGGGAATACAACCAGGCCACTTACTTTGTCCGTACTGCCCATACTGGTATCCAGCCACTGGGTCCACACTGTAACTGGTGGTGCTGTAGGTGGGAGGACAGTAGGACTGGGAAGTCGGGAGACTGTCCACGGACTTGATGGAATCGCTCCTCTGGCTGCAGCTGGCAGAGATGGAATTGGTGGTGTCCAGGCCACCGTGGAGG
This sequence comes from Serilophus lunatus, assembly GCA_013399895.1. Taxonomy (NCBI): domain Eukaryota; kingdom Metazoa; phylum Chordata; class Aves; order Passeriformes; family Eurylaimidae; genus Serilophus; species Serilophus lunatus. Next base: position 394,238 of record VXBA01002850.1, read on the forward strand.
GGAGAGATGGAGAAATCAGCCTGGGGCTGGGGAGGGACCCCGCTGGGATTGCTCAGGATGCTCATCACCTGCAGAAACATAGGACACAACACGTGGTGGCTGCGGGAGAAACAGGGGGTGCAGCTGCCTTCATGCAAACCACGGGGGAATAGCCTGCACAGAGAGGTGCTCCAGAAAACACAGTCTCAAAACAGGTTTGGCCACGCTGGAGAAGGAAGATCTGCTCCCACCAAACACCAGACAGACCCACAGCTGCCTCCTCTGTGCCTCGTATTTTATTATAAAACCCTTAATATGGATAAGGGAGAAGATCCTGCCCAGCACACCAACCTTTGGTGGGTTTTTTTGCTGCCCTGCCAACAGCATTTGCCGGGCTGTTCACAAGGAACACTGGAGAAAGGGATAAACCTGGGGAAAACCTGCTTGATACGTACTGCCAGGATCTAGCACCCCTCCCTTCCCATGCACAGAAAACAGGGAGCAAAAATCCATATTTTCCATAAGGGACAGCGAAGGCAGCCCCTTTCCTGGGAAGCCAGAGCAGAGCTTGGTTTGCCAAGGTCCCTGACCAAACCAGATGCAAAACCTTTTTGGCTTTGTTGCAGATTCAGCTTTAAGGACTGAAATGTCCAAGTTCTCTTCACCCTCAAACGCCAAAGGACAACAGGTCCTGGTCCCGCTCCTTTCCGTGCAGCGCTCGGTTTGAAAACGTAATTCAATTTGCACACAAACAATCTTCCTGCCTCGAGACCCGAAACAGATGAACTGTATTTTTGTTTCCTCCTCTTCTGCGGCAAAAAAATACCAGATTTGTTCCTGGGGGCGAGCTCGGGGTGAAGCTCTGCCTCTGCCCTTCACACAGGGACCCCGAGCCCGCCAGGGCTTTAATAATGCGATTGCCTTCTGCGATCAGCAGAATCACCCCGGGGCTGCCAAGTTAAAGAGTGGAAAGAGTTTGCAGAAGGCCGGGAATTCCCGATGCCTCCCGGTTGATCCCGGCAGCCGCCGCAGGCTCGGGAAGGAGGGGGGGAGAGGGGACGGTCACCTCGGGGGGGCCCGGCCAGCGCTCGCCTCGAAATCTCCGAATTTAGCATAACCTTATTGACATCAATTAAAGTGGCAAATTGGAAATATTTGGAGCCTGGCAAGTGGTAAAATGAGCCCTTTATCCCCCCCAGCAGCGGCCTGGGGAGTTATTGTGCAGGGGCTGCATTCTCGGGAAGGACACAGGAGGGGATGTATAGAGAGAGCAGAGTGTCTCCTTCCTGCTCACCCCAAAACCTTCCCCATCCCCTCCTCCCTCACCTTCCTGTCCGAGCCGGGATTTAGGCTGAATGAGCAGCTCCACACCGGCCTTTGCTTTCTAAAGCTTCTCCTCCCCCCGGAAAGACTCAGGAGTCCTGCAAAGATGTTTTTCCCTTGATGTAAAACCACCTCCCGGCTCAGGCGGCCTGAGATCCTTCCCAGGCATTTGTCTGCGAGGGGGATTCGGGAGCAGGGGTGGCTGGACCCCCGTGGAGGAGGAGGCAGTGGAGAAGGGATTTGTTAAAAAGCCTGGAAAATCAATCTAACCCCGACCACTGGGTTTGTCTGCAGTTAGAAGAGAGACACAAGAACGAGCTTTGAGCAAGGGAAGTAAAAGCAGCAGCACAGAGCTCAGCCAGGGGTCATTTTCCCCCTCCTTCTTCAGGGCTTTCAGGCTGCACCGAGCTTCAAGGTTGCTCCTGGTCCCCCAAAATTAAACCTGGCTTAGCTACACCACTGGGTTAGACAGAGCCTAAACTCCCCTCAGCTCTCCAGCCCCTCCAGGCACAGTTTATCACAGAGATTAAGCCTCGAGGTGTCTGGATGAAGATGTTTAGCCCTAACCCTGCCAAAATGTGCCCGTGGAACTCTCTGCCCCATAACAGCCGAAAGACTGGGGGATGAAGAAAAGAAATTGCATTTAAATACGCAAGACAGTGGATTAATACAAGAACAGGTCTGTCGTGCTTTCCTGGGTGGATGTAACCTAAACCTCTCTGCCTCAGGGCTTATGCAGCGGGGAGATCATGGAAGTGCAGCCTGGAGGGAGGTTTTCCAGCTGCAAAGTTATTTGCAGCCTTCCACAAAAGCCGGGTCATGAACTTTGATCTGGCTCAGCCACGAATCCCCCCCAAATGTCCCTGGATCTCAGGGGCTTGCAGGCAGAGCTCAGAGCTTTGGCCTCACCTCAGCTGGAGGAGCTACATCCCTGCCCTGGTGGATATCCAGGACACTCACACACACACAGCAGCCACCAGACAGGACTGGATTTCATTCACAAGCAGAATCGGGTGTTAAAAACAACAAACATGCACGAAAACACAGATGTATGAATTATGAGTTATTTTTGGAAAGCTCTAGTGCAAAGCCAGGCCGTTTCTCCTCTGCATTCCTGAGCTGTCCAGGTCTGGAAGTGCTGCTTGGCTGTGGATGTGCTGCCTGCCCTGCCAAGCCCTGCAGGTGCAGAAAAGATTTCTTGCATTATAAAATGAAGGGCAACTGGAATCACTCACAGGGCAGAGGTTTTTTTAACCCGCTCCCTCCTGGCCATCTCCCCCAAAGAGTCAGTCAGCTGCTTTGTATTACTCCAAGAAAATAAAAGGCTCTTGGAGCAAGCAGAAGTCACCTTAACACTTCCTCTAAGGCCCTTTTAGGAAGAAAGGGGGATGTAAAGCAACGTTGCTAAATGAAACCCAGATTCACACTCTTCAAATCCTTGGACCAGAGAAGACATTTGCACAAATCCTGCTAAAAAAAAAAGTAATTGGCTTTAATCAGTGGGAATCAGGGCTGATTTCTAATCCCAGCTCTGCTACTGACTCACAAGGGCTTGTGCAAGTCACTTCAGCTCGGACTCAACTAACCTTAGTCATGTGAAGTTCCTAGTCTCTGCTAATCCTCTAGAATCCCTCTGCAGAGAGACTGACACTTCTGAAGGACAATTCAGCCCATCCCAAGGCCTCTTTCTGTACAAGATGGGCTGAATTTCCCTCTGGAAATCCAGGGTGAAATATAAGGATACCAGTATTCCCTCATGATGATTCCAGGGTGCTGAATGGATATGGGACTGAACAGAGGCTGCAGGGGGGAGATGCACATCCCTGCTGGATGTTCCCATGGATGTGGGTGGCTGAGAGCTGCAGGTGAGCTCTGACAGAGGTTCTGGGGCTCAGCTGAGTCAGGAACCCCCAAAACCTCTGATTCCTCTCAGCAACACTGACCATGGGAAGGATCTGCCTTTTCCAGCCACCCTGAGAACAATCTGGGGCCGAGCTCCCCCAAGACTCTGTTTCCACAGGTTTGTCAGATGGTGGCATCCAATTTTCCCCACCCCAGGACACGAAGGTGTCAGGAATAACAAGAGTGAACAGGAGATTCCTATTTCTATTCCCTAACCCTTCATGAGCCCTCCAGCCTCGGCAGGCCCATGCTACCTGACTTCTTGTTTCAGCTGAATAAACTCATTTTCCAGGCAACTTCTGAACTTAGGAAAGTCTGGGGCGTCTGGAGAAATGCCCTCCTCAAGAATGCAAAGTCCTTTTACCTTTTCTTTCTGACCTTGCTTTCCTATAATTTATTACTTCTTGGTGCATTATCATCACTGACTAAAAATCAATATCCACTTCACATCTGTAAGGCTTTATCTGGAAGGAAATCTGCCACCTGCCCATCACTGTGACTGACAGCCTTCCCTTTCTCCTCCCTCTCATCTCTCCCTTTCCCTGTTGCCTTTCCCTTTGCTGTTGTCCCAAATCAGTCACAGGAGTGGCGTGGGCTCCCACTTTGGGATAAGTCAATACCAACAGTGCCAGGAGCCTTCAGCCTCTTTTCCAGACCCTTTCCAGAGGGTCATTTGCCATGGAAAGAGCAGTTTGGGGTCCTGATGTGTTGGGGAGACCAAGGTTAATGCACAAAGACCCTCCTGGATGAAAGAACCGGCTCCCCCATCACCTCCTGCTGCTGCCTCCCTCCCCACCCTCATCTCTGCAGCTCCCCCCTGTTCCCCCCCGGGACGTTTCATCATTCTCTCCCATACTTTAAAAGAAGGGGAGTTAAAAAAATGTAATTAATTCCCTCCATTTCTGAGCTGGCCCTCAGGGCCTCTGGCCGTGGAAACTGTAGCAGGGGAAATGTGCACCCTTTATGATAAACCAAGGCGGCTTTGGGAAGGGAAGTGCAATTAGGACCTTCAATCTGGGCAATCAGNTGTGTGGATAGAGAAGGGGGTGAGCACGTGGAGGAGGGAGCAGAGAAGTTTTGTGATCAAACCTTGCCCCAGCAGACGTGGCTGGTGGTTTCTGTGGTCAGGAGCTCTCTGGGACATCCCCAGAGTCTCTAAATGTCCCTCCTTGCCCTATCAGCTTGCTCAGACCCCCAGCTGATGGAGACATCAGGTCACTGCAGGGTTTTTATCCCCACTCTGTGATCCATCCTCACCCCATGACCAGAAGGTGTTTGTGAGGGCATCCAACTCCAGCAAACAAAACCATGGGGAGGCAGGATGTGCCTGCAAACAGCATTTTCCAGAGTGACCCCTGATTCTGTGGTGTCCCCATTTCTGGACACTCGATTTGACACAGCACAGAGCGTCCAAAATCAGAGGCTGCCTCGGAGAAATGCTGAGTTTAGAAACTGCTGAGCCTGGCTGAGCTCGGAATAAAGGGAGGGCGGAATGATCCGCAACTCGCTGAAGGGTGTTAACTCCAGAGGAGCTGCTGGGTGGTCCCGAAGGATTTCAGCCTGGATGTCAGGCAGAAAACAACAAGGGAAAACCAGAGGAAGGCTCTCCTGGCAGTTCTGTTCCTGAGGCTGTGGCACTGCTTTCCTAGGAGCGGGTAGAAATCCTCCCTGTTTGGGAAAGGTTGGGAATGTGATCAGTTGGATGATTTGGTGCTACGTCAGGCCAAAAGCACTGGGAAATTCTCTATTGTGAGGGGAGTTTGGAGGCTGAAATCTCCCCTTGTTTCAGCTTCTGAGGTGTTACCACTTGCACCACTTCCTCAGGGATGGAAAATCTGCCTGGTGTCTCTGGTGAGAAACATGTTGGATCTTAGGCATTTACTAAGGTCATGGACCAAGCTAATGGTCCCCTCTGAGCTCCTCCATGAGGGTTTGTGGCTGATCCTGGATCACTTGTGCCTTGTCCTCCAAGATTGGTTTTAGCTACTTGCTGTGGACCCAGCCTAATCTTTTCCATCTTTTTTTTGCAGCCTGTTCAGCTAATCTTTCCCTCCTCCCTTGCAGAAGGCAACCCTTCCTCACATTAATGCTTTTTGATCTCTGTGGATTCATTTTCACTTGGTGGGAAGAGGACTAGGTGATTATTCTATACATACATTAAATGGAAACAAAATGAAGAGGTGAGTGTAGGACTCCTGAAAGCTGAAGAAAAGAGTTAGGAGGAGATAAATACAGTTTCCCCAAAGATCTTCACTTGAAAGGAGGATAAATATATGCAAATATGCCCCTAGGTAGGACTAAAATGACTTATGTAGCAATCACTAACACTGCACTCACAAAACCAAGCAATTAATTTTGAATATTTTCTAAATCACTAGACCCAGCTGAGTTGTATCCCAGTATTCCAAACCAGTAAATGCACCCATTAAATTTGCTGTTGCAATCAGGCCAAGGATCCAGACAGTGCTTCACACCTGGAAAATGTCTGATATGGGCAATTACAGTCCCTTCCATCTAATGTCACTTCCCAACAAATTTTGGAGCAAACTGACACTTCTTGAGATGATTTAGTGGTGTTTGGTCAAAGGTTGGACTTGATGATCTTGGAGGTCTTTTCCAGCCTTAATTACTGTGATTCCCATCGACCTCATTTCAGGATAAACTTCACTGACTCCAAGCACAGTCCTGGTTCACAGTGGCATCAATGAGGATGGGACTTCACTCTCTGCTTTGGTTTTGTGTGGATAAAACTTTAAAAAACCTGATGCTCCATTTCCTCACCTGCCCATGTCTTTATAATCCACCCATCAGCTGGTGCTAAAGAGAACAGAGGATGAGCTCACACAGTCCCCCAAGTCCTTCCTGATGTGGAAGGACTCCAGGGCTGAAGTGGCTTTTGCTTTATAGTGGAAAAGTCTCAGTTTCCTACCTTAGCCTTCCCTACTCCAATGGAAAATGTGTAGAGGCCACGCCAAGGTGGAAAGCTGGGAAGAGAACACGATGTGCCCGAATCCTTTCCCTCCCTACATTCCACTGGGACAGATCACACCAGACCCTTTCAAAGTGGTCACAAACAGTTACAATTTGGCAGCAAACAATAAACCCCAAAATATCATCAACTCCTTGCAGCGACTTCAAATATCTGCAGGATGTTCCAGCGCCGTAGGGGAGGGATCTGGGACACAGCAGGTGAAATGGAGATGAGCATTTGTGTCCTAAAACGCCCCTGTTTCACTTGATGGATGGAAAGCTGCCACACACCGATGATGGAGAGGGTGCTGGGGGTGGGATGGAGTTGGGAATGGGATGGAGAGCTGCAGCAAAGCAGAGCAACGTGGGCTGCACAGGGGGAGGATTAGAGGGGAAAAAAGGCAGTGGGAGGTTATTACCTGATTGTTCAGGGCTATGGTGAGGTTCCACCTGGAGCACTGCATCTTGTTTTGGGCACCCTGCTTCTGTAGAGATGTACAAATCATAGAGAAGGTCTAAAGAAAAGTTTCTAAGCTATACAAAAGAATGGGAAGGTCTTAACTCTGGGGGTGAGAGAAATGGTTTAAGTGTGGATGGTGTGGGAAAGAGGAGCGGGCTCTTCCCACAGTGGAAAGTCCACGAGGGAACCAGAAGCTCCACAGGGTCATACATCTAATAAAGGTCTCTGAGAAATCCTGTGGGAGAAATGGGATTTGGAGGGGAAGGGTGGAGGCATCACTGTGAATGGGAATTACATTAAAAAGTGCTTGATCTAGAACCAGGAGCCACTGTCCCTGGCTTTGGGGCACCAAACTCTGCTGTCCCTGAGATAAAAGCAGGTGGAAAAGGCTTTAGTAGGCTGGATAACCAGAGAGGAAACAAAAAGACCCTGATGTTGTGCCAGTGTGGGCTGGTGGAGGCAAAGGGGATCTACAGGCATGGATTTTATTAACAAGGAAAATCAGGAGATGTGGGCTCATCCCTCCTAAAAACAGGAGAAACTCAAGCCCAAAGGCAAATGAGCACCTTGACACCTCAAAAGCATCAAAGGGCTTTGATTTTCATGCACTGCTCTGAGCATCTCCCCCCTGAAAATGGGCAGTTTGTGCTTTATTAACCATCAGCACCATTATTCACCTTGTGTTACCCAAACACAAAGGGGTTTGCCTGATTAAATGGGAATTACTCATACATTTTATGTAGAAAAGCCAAAACAAGGCCAAGGCTTCCTAAGTGTGCTGGTCAGCAAACTGAGCCACCCCATTCCCTGATTCCTAAGCAGCAAACTCCACCCTGATGCTGCTCCCATCCTTCATGTGTTTAATCCTACATTTCTCTGGGAAGGCCAAGTGGATGTATTGGAAAGGAAAGTCTCCATGGGAAAATCCCTCTGCTGAAATATGGAACATCCCTGAGCATTCATTGCAGGAATACTGTGGAGTTTTGGAACTCACAAAGTCACCTGGGTGTATGAAAGCAGGAAGGCACAGCCATGGAAAACTGGAATTCTGAGCATTTCCAATCCCTACACATTTCCAAAATCGACAGAAGGGCTCGGGTTAGGCTTGGCTTTGGAAATGGGCTGGGTTGGAATCTTTTCTTCTGCCGTTTTGGGTAAGCTCAGACCTGCTTGTGGCAGACAGGGAACGAAAACCTTTGGGGGCTTGGTGAGAGAACAAAATACCAAGAAATAAACAAACACCCCCCAAGATTTCCTGCTACATCGGCCCTACATCTACCACTGGGATGTGAGGAACAGCAGGAAGGGAAGATCACGCGGCACAACCACATCCCAGCAAATTAAAACTGCTTTAGAAACTCCTTTTATTCCTCTCTTGAGCAGCCCCACGGCAGCAGAGACTAACAAAGCCAGACCAAAATCCACAGAAAGGTCTCCTCTTCCCCTCCTCCCTTTCCACTTCTCTGCCTCATTTTGTGGTGGTTTTCCCCCCCTTTTCCCAGCTAAGCTGCTCTGGGCTCGCTCACTATCAGAGCCCCCCGCGGACACTGGTAATGGAGTGCTGGTGCTGACTTACTGCTTCCAAACAAGATTTCCTGAGATCCTTTGAGTCCTCTCCATGCTCCCCCCTCTCCTGCTTTTCTCTCTTTTTTTGGAGAGTGGAAAAGAGCCTCTATCAATGTGAAAGGAGCTGCACTACAAAGAATCCCCCGAGCGCACATCCCAGCCCCAGGCGAAGCTGCTCCGTGCGCTGATAGTCCTGGATCTGCTCTAGGATTCCTCTTTCTCTTCCCCTCCCTCTTTCTCTGATCAATCAAGGGCTGTAATCAGTTAAAGTCCAGCTTAACTGCAGTGTAAGATACACCAGTTAAGCAAAGCCAATGCCTGCAGGGCTCCCAGCGAGGTCATGGGGAGATGAAATAACGCTGATAAGTTCAGCAAGTGCAGGGCTGGCCAGGCTCTCACCAGACACTCGAGCTGGCAAAAGAATGGAAGAAAGGGAAAATCAGAAGCTTTCCCCACTGCCAGCTCCTCTTTTCCTTGCTCTCCCAGCTCCCTGCACTTTTTAAAGGGAGGGTTTCTCTTTGCAGCTCACCCCGAAGAATGAGCATCCCAGATCCTGCTCTTGTCTTAAGGGAGCGTCTTAAGTTTGGATCTTCTGAGGATGGAATTTTAAAGCCAGGGCTCTTTTCCCCTCACCCAAAGGAAAATCGCAGCTCCTGAATGCGGGGAAATGCCTTTTCCAGCCCCGAAAAGTGCCATGTTCTCTCCCTTCAGGCTCCTCTCTGCTGCTAGGGAGCACTGTGGTATTTCAATAGACAGGGAGCTGCTTGCTTATGCCAAATATGAACCTCCAAACCCTCAGAGAGTGGAAATCTGGGATAATGGAGCTGCATCCACCAAGGAGTGGAGTCCACTGGTGTGGAGGGTTCAGTGGAAACAAATAGTAGAAAACAGAAGAGAAGAAAGTGGGAATCCTTGCTGAAAACTCTGACTTTGAGTTATTCATCAGTTTTTCTTACAGTTCAGATGTTCCAGCTCAACCACCTCTCCCGCTGCTTTGCTCCATGGCAAGGCTTTCCCTTTCTCTTCAGAAATGTCCATTCTCAAAGATGGTCCAGGGAAAAACAAGCCCTTTGTGTTCACTATTTGTAATCACCTTTACACCGAATTCCTGCTGTGCTGGATCCAGCTTCCATAATTCCATTGTAACTCCATAATGCACTTCTCCAAGAGCCTGGGGACACTTGGGCTGTCAAGGGCACTTTCTGTGCAGGACAAGCTGCTGTTTGCTTCCATTTCTAAAATCCCAGAGCTCCTTTCTGCCCCTCAGATGGGAGAAATCCAGCAGGATTCCCTGCCCACCAAATCCACCCCGAAATTCTGCCTGGTCCTGATCCCAAACTCAGAACTCTGAAGACAACACGAGGTTTAGATCCAACACCACTGTGTGGACTCTCGTTTAATTGGGCATTGCCCCACTAGGAATTACAGATAGGGGGAGAAAACCATACAGGATTTATTACAAACGATGCAGGCACACAAAGAGCAGAACAAAATCTTTAACCAGAAGTGATAAGAAAGCCCTGAAGGATTGGAGTTTAGATCACTATCCCTCTTCGAGTCCTCCAGCTCTTTAAAAGCTATTTGGACTGGAGTTTTCCTGGGGGTTTAAGTGTTTGCTTAAGCAGGGGCTGAGATTAATTCTTCCCTGGGTATTTTGGCTCTCCTGTACCTGGGGTCTGCTACATTCACAATGATTATTTGTGAAATTATCACAAATGGGTGAAGCCTTTGAACAATGAAGTATAAAAGCAGAAGCTCCTGGGCTATCTCATCATTAACTGCACTTCTTTCCCTTTGTCTGGCACTATTTCATTTTGATCGTGGGTGTAGCTACTCCAAACCAAAATATCTTTTAGAATTGCTACAAGAAGCCACCAAGAAATGATCCCAAGCAGCAGAGTGGCAAAATGGCTATTTTTAAATCTTGCTTTTCCTCTGAACGTCGTCGACTGCCTTGAACTAAGTGATTTTTAAGAAGAAAAAGATACACTGATGAAAGGTAGCTGGCTGCTGGCAAAGCTGTGCCTGTGCCAAAGGGAAGGGTCTTTCCTCATTAAAATTAAACCTTTTCCGAAGGAAAACAGCAGTACATTCACTAAGTGGGGATGTGATACAGCACATGCTCTCCTGCACAAATACAAGCAAAGAACTTTATTCGTTAACCCCTCAACTCCCAGATGAGCTACGAGCTCTGTTTTATGAAAATATCCCGATCCAAAGCCTCCAAAAAAATGGCAAATCCTCGAAGTTGCTGAGCTGTGCCCCTCGCTGCAATGCCAAGGGCAAGAGTGAAGGTATCACACCCTTCTACTGCTGGAGCAGAGTTTTTAAGGAAGAAGTTTAAAAGCACACAAACCACCGCTGATCCAGAGATAAATGGTGGAAAAGGGATTAGAGCTACTTAACGGAGGAGAGGGAAGACTCAGGAAGGGCTGATTATTTTAAAGATATGACTATTTAAAGATAATGATTGCATAAATTTAATTAATGCATTTTCATGCTGCAAATGGCCGTTTTGTAATTAATGTATCTGGCCTCGCTAAGCGTGGGAGATCACATCTCCCAGCCCCCCCTCCCTTCCCAATTCCCCCCCTCCGCCTCCCGTTTAATGAAAGACAGAAAGCAGATGACAGAAACAATTTGTCAGCCAGTACGGGTGTCAGATGCCTAATTGGATGCGCTGAGTTAGTGGAAAGTAAAGGGGGAGAGGGTCGAGGCTGGGGGGGCTCTTCCCTCTTTATCCCAAGCTTCAGGGTGGGTGTGTTGGGGAGGGAGGGGGAGCAAAGTGTTCCTTGGTAATTGATGGAGATTAGGACACAGATTGGTGGTGGCAGGGACTGGCCAGTGACAAGAAGGGGACAGGAGAGGTTTGTTAACAGCCGTGCAAACAAGCTGCCATATCTCACAAGGCGTTATCTCCCGGCTCCCTGATCCCGCCGCATCCTGGTCCCTGCGTGGGGGAAAAGAGCTCAGTGCTGGCATCAGCCTCCCTTCCCTCCAGCCTCACGGATTTTGGCAGAAAGTTTGGGACCCCGGGGAAAGGGTGAAGAGCTGAGCTGTGAAAACAAGGCTGAAGCCCCAAAACATGAGCCCAGCTTCGGTTTTTCCTGCCCTAAGCCTTGCCCTGGGCTCACACCCAAGAGACCCTCGGAAAATCTCCGTGTTTTGTCTCCTGGGCTGAAAAACAGCAAGATTAAGGAAAAGTGGAGTTAATGTGTGTCCCAGCTGGTGCCTGAGCTCTGTGGGTGCCTTTGGGTCAGTGGTAAGAAAGCCCTCACCTGATTCATTCTCTCCTGGTCATTGTGTGGAGAAGAAAACCACCTGTCCAGATCCCCCAAAAAAGGGAACCTGGAGCTTCTCTACCAGAGGACTCCTTGAGCTCCAGTGAGAGCTGAGCATCCCAAAGCTTTCCAACAGCTCCAGGAAAGCAGCAGAACAAAGTCACACAGACACCAAAAGCAGAAATCTGTCTGAATTTTACAATATTCTCCCTTTTCCCAAGGTTTCTGTGACCTTGCTTAATGTTTTAGGCAGAGCAGGACTGCCAACTCACCTTATCCCTGGAAAACTGAGCCCAATAAAGGCTAAAACTTGAACCAGTGCAGGAGTTTATTAGGGAGCAGGAATCTGAGCTTCCCAAAGCCAAGGCTGATGTGCTCACTCCAGCCAGCCTTGTAATAAGTTAACCAAATTAATAAGAACTTCAAACCATTAGTGCTATGAGATGTTCTGGTGTGTCTTTAGACCTTTCCCTGGAGGATATAAGAGAGTTTTATAAAAGAGAGGAGAGTTTTGTCAGCTCTTGTTTCACTGGCACACACAAAAATGTGATGGGGAGGAAGAGCTGAGAGTAGAAAATGTTGAGTTTCTGTGTTTAAACGCACAACCAGCAGCAATGAAAATACAGCTAAGCCTCTGTATTATATTAAATGTCCTATAAAAGGGTTACAAAGGGTCAGCAGGTGATGAATAAATGTTATGGGATAGCTAGACAACATTTTGTTTTAGATCAGAGAAAGCCTTTCACATGGTATGAATGAAAATGGAAAGGAAAGGGGGGAGGGATAAAAGTGCAAATATGTATTTTTGAAGGAAAAATGAAAATGAAGTAAAATACTGCAATTTGTAACAAAAAAAATTTAAATATCCTGTTGCAACATTTTTGTCCCTGTATCTATAAAGAGAGAAAAATAAACTCTCCAGGGAGTGTTGAATGAAAGGAAACTGTTTTGCTCTTCCAAAATGTCCCAGCAATGTTTTCCCCATCCCCAGTGATCCCAGTTTTCCTTTCTGCCATGGGCTGAGAGTGTTGCAGGTGCAAAACAGGACTTTTGTAACAAAGTCATTCCCGTTGTTATTTATTTCTGTTAGTGCACAAGAGACCCTGTACACAAAAAGGAACAAAACCTAAAAGCCCCAAAACACTGGATATTTCAAATGTGGGTGCTGTCCTTCCTCCCTTGGGCCTGGCTCTCCTCCTCTGCCCATCCCAAGAAAGCAAATCCAGAAGAAAAAGACAGAGGAAGGAGGCAGCAGATTCCTGAATCTCTTTCGCTGTAAAGTCTAGAGAGTAAAAGCCAAATTTAAGTCCAATTAAAGTCCAAATTTAAGAAAGAAAAAAGGACTGGAGGTGCTGTAGATAAAAATGGTGGAATGGGAATTATTAAAATCCCTTCCAAAACCTGACCAGGACACGGGCACTGAAGATGCTCAGCACTTGGGAATGCCTTCAGACTGAAAAAGGTAGGCTAAGACTGGATATTGGGAAAAAATCCTTCCCTGGGAGGGTGGGGAGACCCTGGCACAAGTTTCCCAGAGAAGCTGTGGCTGCCCCATCCCTGGAAGTGTCCAAGGCCAGGTTGGAGTCACCTGGGACAGTGGGAGGTGTCCCTGCCCATGGCAGGGGGTGGGATGGGACGGGATTTAAGGTCCCCCCAACCCATCCCATGCTTCTGATTTGCTCCTATAAACACCCTGGGATAGTCCTTCAGACTCTCATACACACCTGTATTTTTCCTTCTGGCTTATAAAACATCAGTGGGAATGGTTCCTAAACACAAGTGGGAATGGTTTAGAAAGCAGGAGTGGAAATCCTTGAGCAGTGGAGCTCTGCCTGGGAGGAAGATGGTCTATTGTGCATTAACCAAGTGCTAAGTCATTACAAGAACCATATTGGCAGGGGAGAAAAGCAGGTTGTGGGGAGCTGGGCCTGTCACATCCCAGCTCCTGCTCGGCAGAGAAGTTCTAAAGCACAATTGGTGTTTATTAAATGACACACAACAACTGTCTCCTTAAATCAGGGCTCCGGCGCTGGCCGGAAATCTTAATTTAAAGTGTCACCGGTGGCTGAAATCATATGGTGCAAGTAAGAGAGGAGGGAAGGGAGGAGGGGGAAAGAGGGGGAGAAAGGGAGGAAAAGGGGGGGTGGGGGATGGAGGAAAAAAGGGGAAAAGGAGAAAAAAGGAGAAGGGAAGGGAAGGGAAGGGAAGGGGCAAGGCAGGAAAAGAAAAGGAAAAGGGAAAGTGAAAGGAGATCTAAAGAAGTTGGAAGCAGTCACTGATCCAAACCCACCTCTTGGAATGGGAGGTGATTTTTATGCTGGTCTGGCCACTGGTTGGAAAAATATTTGTTCTGCATTTGCTTTCCCTACGTGCACTTTCAAAGGCTCCCCCTAATAAACGGTTGGGCACCTTTGTGTGTGTTTTAAATGCAGCGTCGAAAGCAAAGGTTAATGCTGGAGATTGCATTCCAATTGAAAACGCGGCAACCGGTAAATTTGGTTTGTTTGGAGTGGAAATGCTTGAACTGCTGGGGATGGGTGGTGAGAGCGAGGGGAGAGGGGGGTGGGAGACGCTCCCCGAGCCCCGGCTCCTCTGCGGGCAAAATTAAATTTCAAAGTTTAATGAGTTGCGAAGGGCTCTGGATTAAACAGCCCCGTCCCCGCGCTGCCAAAACTGGAGCAGTGCAGTGGAGAGAGAGAGAGAAAAAAAAAAATCCCACCAAACCCGAAACGTCAGGGAACAGAGCAAGTGAAAAATGTCAGGGCAAATTGCTCTTGACAGTGTTAATATCTGCACCTCATAGCAATAATTACATGTAAATAAATAGTGAAATAGCTCTCAGCTGGAGTCTGGGCTGCGAGTGCAGATGCCACTAACAGCCAGCTGGGGACCTTTCCCTCTTCCACTGCCGCTCTCCCCCCTTCCCTCCCTCCCTCTTCCCATTTCATCTGTGCCAGAGCTGAGAGAGCGATTGCTGCCGACTGCAGATCTGCTCTCAGTCCTCCCCCCTTCCCGTGGCTCCCTCTCCATGTCCCCTTCCCAGCCAGGGGCTGCTGTGGGCACTCAAGGAAAAGGAGGTTTAGCCCCTTGCCAGGGAAAAGCTTTGCTGGATTCACATGTGAGTAAAGCTGAGGGGATGGGAATGTCGTGGTTCACCATCCTGCCCTCTCTGTGGGCTCCTAAAAATGTCAGGAGGGATGGAGTTATCTGTTCCGAGCACTGGGATTATGTTCTTCTTATCACCAAGGTTGTCTATATTTCAAAAGGACACCAGAGAACATTTTGGATGCACAAAGATGCTTCATTTCCATCTCCCACTGCTGTCAGAAGCATCCACAGGGATTTGGATGCCCGAGCTGGTGCCTCCAACCCTTGTCCAAGCACAAAATGCACTCCTACAAACCCAAATTGCTCCTGCCAAGGGCATCACTGCAAAACTGGCAAGGGGAAAACCACATCAGCTTTGCTGGTGGAGGTGGACTGGGATCAACCAGCACTATTCCTGGTTCTCCAGGCTGGAGGGCTTTGGTGGCAGCCTAAAAAAATCCCAAATGACATTGAGAGGGGGAATGTTAATTGGCTGTTCACTGGCACGTCCAGAAGGAGCCCTGGAATGAAGGTGAGAGGGGTGGAATAGGAGGAAAACAAAGTGATGCTTCACTTGGTGGAGTCCTTGCCATAAAAAGCAATGGATCCAAGGAGAGACTGGGTGAGTGCTTGGAAGAAAAGCCCGTGGAGGGTTACTGGGCAATCCACCTATTTTTAAGGACATTTCCTGACAAAATGTGAGAGTCTAGGAGAGCACCTGGTCCTGGATCCTCACGGGGGATCTATTTAGAGTTGTTATTGGAGAGAACCCACAGGGCCAGGCAGAGCTTGGTTCAGCCACTGTGAGTGTCTCCAAGCTCCCAGCAGCTCCAAGGCAAAAATTCCCATCGTTCCTGGGCATTTGGGTAATATGGCCAAGGAGCTGTGTGTGTCTGAGTGGGGAGAGAGGAAGGAAGGGCTCCAAAGGGCTGAAAATAAACATATAACTGCATACAAGTGTCGAATTGTTACATATGAAGCTCTCACAGAGAGATCTTTTGAGCCTTGGCAAAGTCTCAGGTGCCTTACGTTTCATCAGGATAAAATACCCAATTCTTGGCCTTGGAGATAACACCCTTCCCATGAGGAGAAACACAGCCCAGGATGATGAGATGCTCAGATAGTACAATGAAAGGCTGAGGTAAAATTAAGCTTATTATTTTAGCCCTATTCTCTTCCTCTTGGTTAATTTATCTCTCTGTGCTCTCAGTTCAGCTCCCAGTCCTACGAGTCCAGGTCTAACTGTGAGCCTTGGGGTTCTGCTGACCATCCAGCAGAGCTGGGATGTTTATACCCAAACAAATCCAGGATGTAGCCAATCCCACTGCCAAAAGATGCTGTGCAGCACAGCCCCTCATCAAGCACTCCCTGATCAGCATCAGCCCAGGGCCAAACCACAAAACCAAAGCAAAAAAAATAAAAATAACCTGTCACTGATAGGAGGGAGGTGGTTCTTCCTCCACCACAGCCTCGTGGAAGGGAGGAAAGCTTTGGGGCCTTTCCTTTGGGCTAATGAAATTCCCAACAGCACCCCACACTGCACTGAGCAACAAACACAGCTCCATTATTTTGAAAACAAATATGTTCTTTAGAGCTTCCTGGTTGTCAAACACCTTTTTGTTTAGCTCAACAACTAATCCACTTATCAGAGGATAAAGCTGCCAGTGAATCACCAGTATGATAAAAGCATGCACAAAATTAGCAAAAATTTGCCTATGGCTCCTGCACATTTAACAAACACCAGTGAAGAGAAAAATGATTCCTTTTTTTTTTTTTTTTTTTTTTTTTTTTAAATAACTGAGATCCCCAGGAGAGATTCTGTCAGATAGAGGCTTTTATTTTGCTAGCAATTTTTTTTTCCTCTCTCTCTCTCTCTTCCCATATAACCCAAGCACTGAGGCTGGGAGATGCTGGGAGCTGATAGGAGATCAACGGGAATTGGCAATATTTGAATAAGCAGGAGATGCAGCCAGGCAAAATTTTAATAAGTTGGGGGGTGGGGGTGTGTGTGTTAACATTTTAAAAAATAATATCTAGGCATTGTCTGCTTCCCTACAACCTCAGCACTGCTGGATGCTTTGCTGCTGTAGCACCTCTGGGATTCTGGATTTGCCCTTCCCTGTTCCTCAGGGTGTTTTGGAGCCCTTTGTGATTTTAGTCTCTCCACATTCCTGATTAATGGATGGGGAGAAACTCCTGAAGTTTGCCAGGGTTGGATAACCAAGTTGGGAGCAGGAAATATGAGTCACTTGAGTCATTCAACACCTTCCTCCCCTCCACTGAAAAATGTTCCACAGGACCTTGCAGAGCATTAACTGGGTGAGTGGGATTTAGTTCCTCTCTGAAATTCACTCAGCTACTGAACCTTGGGAATTTCTCCAGGAGGGATATGTGCAGAGATGCTCTGGTGGGACATCCTTATAAACCAGGGGGTGTGAAAAGGAGAATGAGGAGGAGGGAAAGAGAATTCCTCAGGCCTGGGCTAGAGCAATGGACTTGTTCCAATAAAGGCAAACCAAATCTCTCCACCATCTGAGGCATCAACAGAGAGTGATTCAGATTTTATGAGGTCTGACTCATTCCCTGAAGATCTGTCTGTGCTCACCATACAGAGCAAATGTGACTGAGCCCCTGTGGAGGTGTGTTGGTTGAAAGGAGTGGATTTGGGTGATATTGTTTCTTTTTAGCTCTAAATGACAAGAGTCTGAAGGGGAGGATCCCCTCAGTGTGACTGTGCTGCCTTCAGGGTTCCCAAAATCTGCCACCACAGCTGGCACTGGGGAGGAACCAACCTGGGCCACCAGACCTTTCACAACACAGAGCTCACAGACCTGTCAGAGCCCAACTCAGAGGATGAGGATGCTCCCTTGATCCCAAATCCTTATTTTCTTGGCCCATATCCACCTCAGCTGGGTATTTGCACCACTGTAGCTTAGCAAGAAAACACAGTTGCTCCAGAACTGCATCACAGCAGCCAAGCTGGGAGAACTGGGAGATTAGAACACTCCTGGCTATGCTTTCCAGTCAAATATCCTTACTTGGAAGCACTGTCAGCACAAGTGCTGGGGGTGAAGATCTACAGCTTTTCCAGGCCATAATCCCACGGCAAGAGCCTGAGTGGAGACAACCTCACACATTCCAAGAGTGTCCCGTTCTCCCTGCTAACTTTGCCTAGGCTTGGACGGGACCACAGCACATGGAGACAGGAGTGTTTAGGGGAGCTGAGAATTAATCAAGAGGCACCCACCTGTCAGGCTGGTATCTGGAACTAAACAGAAACACTTGCTGGTGCTTGACCTCCTGCCCTCCAGACAAGCCTGTGGCTCTTGAGTGGTTTGAGAAACCCTCCGGCAGCTCCGAGATCCCGGGTGGAAAAAAAGCCAGGGGAGAGGGCAAGGAGAGACTCAGGTGGGAAAGGAGGAAGAGGCTGTAGATGGTGGGATTGATGGAGGGACTGGAGATCTTGTGGCATGGCTGGGAGAATGTGGGTGGAGAGCTGGTGGATGGGATGGGAAAAAACAGGGCACTCATAGGGTTGGTCAACGGGCCAAGGGCAAGAGCTGCCTGAGGCTCAGGAAAAGGTTGGGTGGTAAAAGACACTGGAAATATTTAGAGTCAAAATATCTCTTTCTATAATCCCTGGATGGGGTTTGTGTTGGGTGGTGATACGTCAAGGTGTGCTGATTAGAGTCCAGCACAGGTTTCAGTGCTAAATCAGCCTTTCCTGCAGTTAAGGGAGGCCAAAAGCTTGTGCTGTTGGGGTTCAAACAGTGGAACCAAGGCAGTGCCAACTCTGCTCAATAGCAGAAGAAAGCCTTGTGTGAATGCCAAGGGATTTCAAATACCTGTCTTAAAGCATGGGATTAAGATCTTAATTTTTGAAGAGATGTGGGACTCTTGCTCTTTAAAATGCATGGGCAGGTTCGAAATTGAGGTAAAACAGCTCAGGCACTGCAGGAGCATCGACCTCAGACCCAGCTGATGTGACCAGAAAGATTCCACCCTGTTCTGGCTCCCAGATTTTCAGTTTTAGGGCTTCTGTGTAAGCATTTGGGAAAAAGGAAAGCAGAAAAACTTCAGGAGAACTAGCACTCTCCATCTGCCCCAATACTGATGAGAAGAGACAACAGCACAAGACAAGATTTGGCCCAGCAGTGCAGAGGGGTTGGGACATCCTATGCCAGCAGGATATAATTCCTATTATTCACATATTTTAATGAGTGGAAATTAGTTTGCCAGTCTGATATTTCCTTATCACCTGCTACACCTGTTTCCTCCTCATCCAAAATAACTCCCCTCCTTTCCTTGGCAGCAGAACTCACTCAAGCATTGAAGTTACTCCAAGTCTTGCCTGGGAGAAACCAAAATCCTGAGGGTCCAGTTCCACTGGTGGCCCCTGGATTTGAAAGTCTGGAGACAGTTTATACCAGAAACCTCCTGCAACTGCAACACAGACCCTAAAATTCCTTGCATGAAAGGTGCCACTTTTAGATGGGTGCAGGAATGAGGTAGAGGAAAGGGAATAGACACTCCTGGGAGCTGGGCAGAGGCTGAGAGCTGAGGAAACACCCCAGAGTGAAGAATTTATTTGCTTTCTGAGTCCTGTTGAGCCCAGTGATGGGGCAGGAGGAGGAAGTGGCTGCTGCAGAAGCCAAGAAATCATTTCCTGCATCCTCTAGTCCTTGCTTCTTTTCCTGCATTGCTCCAAGCAGTGATGACCTCAAAGCCTCTGAAGCTGCACCGAAGTGTGGCTGAACCACGTTCCCTTGGGCCAAAAACCTGAAGCTATGGATTCTGCAGCAAGCAACACTTTTCTGGAGCCTCTTGTATAAGGGAGATCAGGAAGCAGAGCATGGATCCAGCCAAGGACACAAAGATGTTTGGGATACAGCAAATAGCTAAAGTGGATGCTCTAGGAATATCTGCTCCATCTGGCACTAGAACCACCTGGAAGAGCTGGAAGCACTTTGAAACCCCACCAAGAACTGGGCCACAGCAGATTCCTTTAGAATAGGCAGAACCACATCCCTTTTTCCTGGACTATCAGTGAGCACCTCCAGCCCAGCATTCCTGCACCACTGACCTGCCCTCACCGCTCCTGCTCGTTTTTAGGGAGCCCTGTGCCCTTTCAAGGAGCATTTTCCAGGTATCCTTGGCATCCTCCTCTTGCTGCAGCACCTGAATCCCACAGCAGGAGCTGGGTGCCCACCTGAGATGGTCCTGCCCTGTCTGCCAGCCCAGAGCAGGGCAAGGAGATGCTTTTGGCAGCACACGTGTCCCGGGCTTTCATGGGAGCTGGTGGACCCCCCCCTCTCCCAGCATTGCTGCTCAATCCAGCGTTGGCTTTTCGGGTCGGGAAGACCCCATGTGGCTCCTAATTCGGGGCTGGATTTGTGCTCAGCTGCTCACTCTAATCACTAATTAAAGGTTTGCCATCAGCCTCCAGCAGCTGGTGGTGTCCTACAGGTCGATCCCCAAGCAACACTCGCCGAGCCGGAGCCGCCAGTTGGGAAGTTCATTGGATGGGCAGTGGCCAACCCCCTCCCCAACACACCCGGGTATTTATTTCCTCATCAGGGAAGGGTTGCAGCAGCAGACAATGCTCTGCTTCGCACCACCCTCTTCTTCTCCCCTTCCTGCAGTCAGCCCCCAAAGATTTCTTGCTTTTCCCCCTCTTGTTCATTCTTTTTTTTTCCCCCTCTCTTTTTTTTGGTTTTTTTTTTTTTTTTTTTTTTTTAACGAAAAATATTATTTTGTGCCTCCTGAGCCTTGCCGGCTGGGCTCGGCGTCTGTAGCAGCTGGAGGAGCTTATGAGCCTCGTCTCCTCGGATTTAGACTGAAATTTTGATTTTCTGCCGCGCTCAGATAATGTGGAAATCCTGTTCCCCGATATTTACTGTTTATCAGCGCGGCACAGCGCAGTTCTGGGGGGAAGGGAATCTCCCCCTCCGTGTGTCCCCCCTCGTTCCCCTCCACTCCCCATCCTGAATGCTAATGGAGTTTGACTCGGGAGCAGCCCCACAACAATGCCCTAATTATGGTGAGGGAAGGGAAGAGGAACTCCCTGGCAAAAAGGTTTGGTGTTGTTGGGATGAACTCTGAGCCTGCAAGTGTCAAGGCCAGGTTGGACAAGGCTTGGAGCAACCTGGAAGACGTCCCTGCCCTTGGTAGAGTGTGGAACTGGATGGGCTTTAAGGTCCCTCCCAACCCATCCCATTCCACGATTCTACAATCCCCGTCTCCATCACCTGAGCCAGGCAGAGCACAGGGCTGGTCCCTTGTCCTGCCAGGGCCAGCTCAGCCACCTCCCCCTCTCTAGGCCCACTCCTAAGCCAGGCTTTGTCACCTGAAGTCCCCTCCAGCTTTACCAAGCTGAGGATGGAGAAGCACAGCAGCAGGGATCTGCTTTCCCACAGCTCCTCACCTGGATTAAGTGGCCCTGTCCCATGTCCAGGTTGGTTCAGCTTCACAGTCTGTGAGGCCACCTCCTTGTCCCTTTCTCTGTTTATCCTGGAGGGAAGAACCGTGTGTTTGGGGACAAGCACAGTCCCATTCCAAGGTGTGTATCCCATCCTCCATGTGCCAACACACACTCCAAGTCCTGCATCCTCCAGTGAGGATTAGTCTCACTGAGCCCTTGCAAACTCATTTCCACAAAAAACCCCAGAGGCCAGAAGGGAAAGGGGGGAGAGAACACTTCCCTGTGTGACATGAACCAGGCAAGAGAAATAAAACAATAATAAAAAAATCTGGGGCTCAGCAGCAGGGGAACAGCTCCAAGGACCACTTAAGTGGCCAGCAGTGCATAATGCCTTGCTATTAATGAGGCTGCCTCCCATTCCTGAAAGGATTGGTTATTGTCAGATAATGTACAGGGCTTTCTCTCTCCCCCCCAGCCCCTCACGGGGAAGGCAGGCATTTCCCTGTGGTTGGGATTGACTGGAATAATGTCCTGGCCACCTGCAAACGTGCTGGGCTTTCTCTGGAGCTGCATAATTAGTGGCAGCATCAGGGTGAGGCAGCAGGGTAACACAGCGTGTGGAGAGGAGGGGAAGAAAAACGGGGAGAAGAGGGTTTTTAGAGGAAAAAAAAAATAAAAGTAAAGGGGAAGGAATGGAAAAGGAGACAGGAAACATGATAAAGCTCAGGCAGAGCAGTTCTCTGTGCAGCCAAGCTGTTGGCTGGCTCCTCTGGTTTAAAGTGACTCCGCTTCTTATGGAAACGGAGAGGCGGTATTAAAAAAAAAAAAACCAAGACACAGAGAGCTTCCTTATCTCATGGAGACAGTTGTCAGGAATCACTTTGACTGAGTCGTTTTGTCTCCATGCTTTTTTTCGCTGTCAAGCAGGCCTCAGGACATGGATCAAAGGAGAGGCGCCGAGCGCTCGCTGAAACTTCTGATCCCTTCTCGGTACAGACGCACGAGTGGCAGACAGCTCTCCTCCACATCAAATGGAAGGAGAGAGGAGAGGGAGGAAGAAGGGAAGGGAGAGGGAGAAGAAAAGCTGGGAGAGACACAGAGAGAGAGAGGAGGCTGAGAGGGGCTCTCTGTGCAGCTCCGGATCTCGGGGGAAAGGGGCAGCGGCAGCTTTGGCTTTCCTTCTTCCACATTCCCTGCCGGGCACGGCCCCTGCCAGTGGCCCTCCAAAAGGGCAGCTGGAGGGAGGTGTGGGACTTTTCTTGTCCAGACTAAGTGAGCTGCCTCAACCCAGGCTTGGCCCCACATATTATTGGGTCCCAGACCAAGCTTTGCACTGGGGAAGAGTTGTGGTGAGAGTTCTCGCTTCCACTGGCCACTCAGACAATCCTGTTTTAGCTTTGCACTGGCTTGGTGGGTGAATTCTACCTCAAAACACCCCCTCCACATCAGTTTTGCCTCTTTCCCTTCGATCTCACAAACCACTCCTTGTGATTTCCCAAAACAACCCCTCCATGCCAGTGGTGCCTCTTTCCCTTCCATCCCTTAACCAACCTCTGTGATTTCCCTCTATCTGCTTGGTGAGCAGCTCTTCACCTTTTCCCTTCCGTGGCTCACAATTGCCTTTCAGGTACTTATTCCCTGAAATAAGATCCCCCTCATCTCTAAACTGGATAGGCTTAAGGGCTGCCTCCAGCTTACTGCGGAGAGCTAAGACCCTCTGCACCTTTGATCAATTTACTGCTCCCCCCGCCCAGACCCTGCTGGGATTTGTGATCTCCAGCCCCCGCTGTAAATTGATCCCGGGCACGCCTGTCTGATGGAGCCAAGAGCAGCATCCTGCAGCAGGAGGCCCTACAGCACCCAAACATCTTCCCTCACATCCACCACCTGGAGTCCTCTGCCTGGCACGGACCCCCCAACCTGAGAGCCCCCCCTGTTATGTATCCATTGCACACAGAGTTCTGTCTCCTCTGCTTTGCACTTCCCGTGCTCCCTGTGCTCTACAAGAGCCCTTTTTCATCCCTGTAACCCCAAATTTTTAAGGAATATAATGTACAGCCATCCACTGCTCCCCCTCCACATCCAGGGCACTAGGAAAGTCGTCCTGACAAATGTTCTGCAAGTGATGCAACACTCAAACTCTCTTTCACCTCACAGAAAGCCCAGCACAGCATCGTTTTAGGATTTATCTCTGCCATAAACCTCTCCTGATGTTTCACAGCTCTTCTGAGCAGCTCCCCAGGATGCCCCAGAGGTGGATTCAGCCCCCAAAGTCCTCCCCGTCCTCTCAACCCCAACCTCCTCCTTGCAACCTTTCCCCCAAGATGCTGCAACCCATCCATCAATGATCCCAGCAGCTGGCTGGCTTTGGGATGGGAGGGGATGGGGGTTTATTTCATCATTAACACAGAGATAGTGAAGCAAACAGAAAATGAACCCTACTGAATAATGACCTCTTTCCAAAGGCATCCAGCAGCTCTGGGAAAGCTGGTGGTCACGGCGTGTCCCCCTGTCAGGGACAACACACAGTCCTGTGTCCATCCTCCCTGTGTAGTGATTCCTGAGCTGGGGAAGGCTGGAAACTCTTCAGGAGAGCGATGGACCCACATACACCTGCATTACACCATCCCACCTCCTCTCCCAGCTTGGTCCCTCTGCTATTCTACATCACACCCACTGGAACTACTACACTTGCCACAACCTCTCTTCATGGGAAAAAAACAGGGTTGTTTTTTTCTCTCCACTTCTTTTTCCATGCGGTATCTGTTCGGGGTTAGTGTTTGAGCCAGTGCAAAGTGTGTTGCTGTGGATTTTTCCTATCCTAGATGGTTTTCCACAGCCAGGACACAGCTGGAGCACAGCTGTCCCACCATTCCCAGATTTTAATAGGCACACACGAGGCATGGGCACACACGGGCGTGCACACCCGGAATGTGCACGCAGGACGTCCGTGCCCTGCCTCTGAAGCCTAATTATTCCTTTTATTGCCTTCCTGCCTTTTAAGCCTCCTCTCTATCTCGTTTCTCTCGTTCCAGGGCTGCCTTTCCCTGCTGTGGTCCCTTGATTCCTCCGGTGGCTCAGCACCAGCTCCCATTCCCTGGGATGCTGCAGCTCCCGAAACACTCGGCTCCGTGTGCCAGAGGTCACTCGGCAGTGCCCGGCACCAGGCTGGATGCTGCATTAATTACTAATCTCTCATTTTCTCTATCTGCCCTCCCTGCCTTGTCTCGAGTTCCCTTATTAATCAGAAAGCAGGACAAATCCTGCATTTGAATTTGCCGAGTCTGTGTCTCCCAGCCAAGTCCCTCTTCCCGGTGTGGAAAGGAGACAGGACCCAAAGGAGAAGTGTTTCAGCAGAGCTCAAAGCCCCACCAGTCCTGCCTGGATTTCAGCAGGAATTCCAGCCCTTGCAATGCCTGTTCTGCTCCCTGGGCTTTGCTTCTGGTGCCCTGTGAGTGTGGTCTGGGTGGGAAGGGAGATTTAAAGATCTACGGGGACAGATTTACGTGTCTTAGCCCTGGGTGCCTCAAAAACCTGCTCCCTGCTCTGGCATCTGGGGACTTATCAGGCACTTTCACACCTCCCTGCTTTTCTTCTTCCTGCTGTCTTTGGTCCTGTCATTCTCCTTAGGTTTTCCCCCCTGTATTTCTTCTCCTATTTTTTCCTTATTCCTCCCTTTCTCCTCAATTGTCTATGGCTGGTATTGGATGGTGCAGTGCCACAGGGGCTGATCCTGCACCCACCAAAGGTAATGCCAAAATTCCTACAGGATTCAAGGCTCAGGAGCCAGCTGTTTGCTCTGAAATCCTCCAGTGTTTCTAATATTTTCATCTCTCAGTAATACACACGCAGGGAAAAGTGCCTGGAATGGAAATCACACAGGAATAAACACAATCAGGGCATTAGAGCCCAAGTTAAGGTTTGAATTATTATTGTCATTTGCTTCCAATCAGTTTTCTATGTGATCAGAGCATCCAAATCAATCAAGGAAAGTCATGAAACCTCAAGACTGACACAAAAATATGAATTTTCCCCCTTCCCTCCTTCCTCAGAAGTCACCAGGAATCAGGCAAATAAATACGGGTCTGTTTTCACATGAGAAAAATGTTCCGTTCTCTCCTTTTCCCCTTGCTGGGAGCAGAGGCGTCTAATTGACAAGAGCAGATGGGCTTTGTTTGGTTAAATACGAAAAAAAAAAGCAAGAAACTTTAGTGGAAAACCGACCAGCTTTCCTGGGACACGTGGGTTAAAAGTTTAGGGAGATGGAGCTGCATTCGACACCGAGCGAGGGAAAAACGCCAACGCAGCCTCGGCAGAGCCAACTGCTCCCAGGGAGAAACCTGCAGCTCCCATGCCCCCCTTCCAGCCCCTTGGCCAAAAAATGGACGTGGATTTTAGCATGTGTTCACCTCCTCCTCCCCAAATCCTGCCACGAGGTCGCGGGGAGGCTGAAGAAGGGAAGAAACGGGAATGATGGTGACTCGGAAAAGGAGCAAAAGCCACTTTGTGAAGGGCACACGGCCCTCGGGAGGGATGGGGATGCAGGGGGATGTGGGAGGATGTGGAGGAGGCAGCAAGGGGGGGAAAGAGCAGGGACCACATGGAAAAAAACTGGAGGGAAAGGGAGAGGAGGAGAAAAGGGGAGGAGTGATGGAAAAGGGAGGTAGAGGAACCCAGGAGGCAAGGGTAGAGAAAACCCCTCGTGTGGGGTGGCACCCACGAGCCTCAGAGGTTAAAGAATATTAAAAGAACATGTTCCTACACTAAGATAAGCCGGAGAAATGAATCCTTATCCGTCCAAAACCAACCCTTGAAAATTCGAGCGAGAGAAGGGTCTCCTTTCAGGGAAACGGGGAATCCTTAATGCTTCCTCCCTCAGCAACTGTAATGCCAGGATGTTCCCAATCTGCTTTGAGGGATGGAAAGATTAAGAATAATAAAAAAATTGCAATAAAATATGTGTGAACGAGGGGGTAATTGTGGACAAATGCAGCATTCAAATTCATTTTTCAGCTCTTTTACACACCATTTCAATCTTATTTTCTGCTTGTTAATGAGATCTTGTTGGTTGGGGTGGGCACGGCTGCCCAGTATCGCTTGGGTAATTGCACATAATTTTCTCTCTACTAGTGATTTGCATCAGATTTTTTTTTTCTAATTCTTTGCTATTTAAACCCCCTCCTCCCTTTCCCCCTCCCCCCCAAATCTCATCCTCTCCTCCCCTTCTTTCTTCCCCTCCCCTTCTCCTGGCCCAGCAAGACTCATTTTGAATGCTTATTACAGGCACAGTGTCTCCAACAAAAAAAAAAAAAGGGAAAAAAAAAGAAGGCACCAGACAGAAGGGATCCGTGTCACTGAGGGAAGGAGGGAAGGAGCTGTGTCTCTCTGGAGCCAGACACCACAATTCCTGCTCCCCTCTCGCCAACAACATCGTGTCCTTCCCAAGTGCCAGGTTTTTCCCCCCAAAAAAGGGCTCAGCTGGCTCTTCTCGTCCTTCTGCCAGGCTCACTCTGCCCCTGACAGGGATTCGGATGATCTCTAATCCCACCCTGGTGAGGGAAACGTTACCCTGGGTGGTGGAAGGGAATGGAGCCGTGGGATGATGTCAGGGAAAACAAATCCTGCTGTGGCTGTGCAGACCAACAAGGTCCCTGAGTTTCAGAGCTGAAATTTGTGGGCAGAGCCCAACCTGTGCCTTGAGTGTCCCTCCAGGAAAGCTCTCAAAACTCAGGGATAAACCAGAAACTTAAATCTGGCTCCAGCCTCCAGATAGTGCCATTCCACTGGGAATGAATTTGCTCATGGAGCTAAAAGAAAAAAATAGCCACTGAAAGCCCTGAGAAAATTAAAGCAACAACTATGAGATGGTGAACAAGTTTCTCTTGGCTCTTTGTATTCCGGGAATTGTCTTAATCTCTGGGTGATCCTGTGGGTTTGTTAAAAGATTCAGAGGTCTCAGAAATAACATGTTATGAAATTACATGAAATGCCTGACTTTGAACTGTATCTTCATGTGTTCCCCAGCTACACAGGGGCCACCTGCAGCAAACTAAAGATCTTTTGCTTTTGCACAACCCCTTGCAAGACCCCAGTGTGCTACAAGAAACAGTCAGAAGTATTTAAGAGGTAGGCCTGGATCTAAAAGGGCAGTGGAAATTTTAGGAGGTGAAGCAGTGGCCAAAACCCTCCTAAAAACCATGAAGATACTTTAAAAAGCACAAGAGCTGTGGCAGAAGAGGCTAGAGATGAAAGCAGCAGAAAATACAGTATGACCCTATTTCTTTGTTGTTTGAAAAACATCCAGAGAATCTTCCCCCATCACAAAGGGCAGAGGAACAGCTAAAGTGGCCCCAATTTAGTCTTGTATATAAAGTTTAGTCCATTTAATTTCCTCCCACCTCAGCCCTCACTGACACACACGGTTCTGAAGGACTCTCAGATGCTAATCAGGATGTAATTGGGCTTAATACTGAAATTAAGGCCAGGTTGGACAGGGCTTGGAGCAACCTGAGCTACTGCAAGGTGTCCCTGCCTGTGGCAGGGTGTGAAATGAGATGGGCTTAAGGACCCTTCCAACCCAAACCATTCCATGAGAAGATTCCATGATTGACCAGGATATGGAGCTGTTTGTCACAAGCCTTATCCCAGCTCAGTGAAGGGCAGTTCTGGGCTGGAACTGCTCTGAACTCCAAACGAGATGGATGTAAAAGTTAGTTCTCCTGCCAGTGTGAGGCATGACCTGGCCAAGGATTCTTGGTGCCTGGCCTTGTTTTCATTGAGGGTGACGGGATACTCTCAAATAAATGGGAAATGATTCCTCTGTGGGATGAAAACAAGCTGGAAATATTTACAGCGGGTTTATGGAATCCTATCCATGCACACACTTGGTTTGCAACCCGTTCCTGGGAGGAATGATCAGACAGAGGGTCCAGGGCCAGAAATCCCCCTCTGTGAGTTACTGGGTTACTCACTCGTCATATTTAATGTTTTGGGTCTCTGTATTTCGACTAAATTTTTGGCCCAGGCTTTAATACCAGCCCTGAGTCAGCCCAGCTGGACCTGGGACAGCTGTGCCAACCCACACAACTCTGGGGACCAGGGGGGACTTTGCTGCTGCACTTTCGGGCTCCCCTGAGCTACTTTTGAGAATATGTGAGCACCAAGTGCATCCCAACAGCTGGAAGTGACTCATTGTGGCTGCAGCTGCTGAGTCTGTGAGGTTCCCTTTCCCAAACAGGCAAAATCTGTCTCTTACAAAGGCTGTCCCAGCATGGAACTGTCACAAATCACTGTCCTGGAGTCTCCCTAAGGTCTAGGAGGATGAGGCATCACTCCAGGTAGTGGTTTAATCCTGTGGGACTCTCGTTTGTACAACAAAGTCGGTGTTTTTGTCGGAAGTGTCACAAGAAACATCACTGTGGGATAAAGGAGTCGAGGACAAAAATTCCCAGCTCAGGTCTGGAGTAGAGGTGGAAAACATATGGGAAAAGCTTTGGGGCCCCAGCAGCTGAGCTGGGCAGGTCCCAGGCTTTGTGTGCTCCAGGCTGGAGCACAGGCACCAAACGTGGCTGTTTCCCACGTGAAGTTTGGGCACAACTTTCTGCAGGGTCTGTCTGTGTGTCCAGAGGGGGAGGACTGACGTGGGTGTGGGGAGGGGGCCGTGGCCACACGTAATCCCCCCTTCTCTGTCGTGAGAATGGGAATGCCACGCTTCTCCTCTAGGATTTCAGCTGCCAGCACCGAGTCTGGGGGGTTCTGGCCAGGACACCCAATCCTGGGGTAACTGGATAGTTTTCCAAGCAGCAGCAAATGCTGGGAGCTCTGGGCCGGGCTGGCCCCCAGCTCCTTGTCTCAAGTGCAAAGAGATCCCCCTCCTGCTGCTGCTGAGGGGTGAAACCAGAGAACTGCCTGTTTGCTGCACAGACAAATTGCCATCGTTTTCAGCTCTCAACCCTTTTTTTTTTTTTCTATCTCCTGAACTCCCTTTTTCCCCCTTGTTGGTATTTGCTCCTGCAGAGAACAACCTCAGACAGAGAGAGGAGGAGGAGAGGGTTGAGGTGTGATGGGTTTTTGTCTGTAATGACTTGGAAGAACTGAATGATGCTCAGCACAACAGAGCATCCCATACAGACACCTCACTGAACTTTTCCCCACCCTGCCACCTAAAAAAGGGCACTCCTAGGAGTTCTCAGTCATCCCAGGAGGAGTATTTCCTGTATCTTTCCACTAGGAACAGCAGAGGGCTTAGAAAGGCAGGAAGGGTTGATAAGTAAATATAAAGCAGTCATGAAATAACCTGGGTTAGCCTTTCCATGCACAAAAGAAATGGAAGAATTTATATGCTGATATCTTGGCCCTCTCATGATTAAAAGCATTAGGAAAATGGGAATCTCCCTTTCTTGGGGGTGCAAAGCTCTCTTTTCTTCAGGACTGCCAGATAATGGATCCTCTCTTTCCCACACAAAGGGCTTATTGGCTCAGGACTCTATCTTTCCCCAGCCTGAGCCTGGGGGCAGGGTAATTTGGGATAGGGATAAGCAGAGAAAAAGCCTTGGTCTGGTCATTTCAATGAGCCTCTGGTTTAGTGAGAGGGACTGAGGAGGAGGTGATGAAGCTACAGAAATGGAAATTGCAGGATGGACTTGTGTCTTGTGCCAGCACGTGGATCTCATCCCTAACTTATTCTGAGGTGCTAAATTGCACTTGGGATCAGCTGAATGAATCACGTGCCCAGGACTGTCTAACCTTTGAATTCCAGGCTGTATCCTCATCTCCCAAGCCTGGTGCTATCAGAAATCCCTTGTCAGAAAGATGTCTGCCTATCCCCCCCCCAAATCACTCTGTTGAGGCAATATTAATCCTCATGCCAGTCACACTTTCACATTTTGCCATTCAAAGCCAAAACTGGAGGGGTTTTATACCATTTCAGAGAAACTGCAAAATTTCCCACTTTCCATTGACACTCAATGTTTGTTTTCACACTCGACAGACCACAAGCTATTGGACCTTAAAATCCATAAACCTCTCTGATGTCCCTCTTTATTGGACTCCTCGCTAAACAGTTGTAGCCTTTTCATTTCAGGTGCCCACCTAATTTCTCCTTGTAGCTTCAAATTATTTTGCATTTCCTGTCCTAAATAGCCTTACTGGCCACTCTGAAATGACTGCTGCAGTGCACTTCATGGGTCTCCATATTCCACAAGTGACTGAGAGGGAAAGTAAAAGGGATTTGGTGTCCCTCTAGGAGGAATACAAGTCCTTGCTGTTAATTTTCAGTATCTAGTATGTGCTTTATTCCACTTAAAAGCTTGGAAGGCATGTTACAGCATGTAAAGCAAGGAGAAGGTTAAAGGCTCTGTCTAATGAGGTGACAGAAAAATAGAATTCTTTTCCCTGGATAGGGTTAGAGGGGGATGGATTCTCAGCTGGTGAACATCCTGCCTTCTGCACTCAGCTGAGAACATAAGTCTGCTCCCACAACACATGAGCACACGCTCTGCTCTTCCTGGACCTGCTGATGATGGAGGTTTAAACTCTGCTCTGAGGTTTGTTCCTGCCCCTGGCAGCAGAGCAGACCTGGGAGAGGCACTTCAGAGGGCAGCTTTGCTGAGGTTTTGGAGCACAGGCCCCAAATCAAGTCTTGGGTTCAGGCAGGGAGGTGAAAATCAAGGTGTATTACAGGTGGCTTCTGCCTGGTCAACTTAAAATACACTTTTTTACAGAGGCAGGTGGGTGTGAAATACCTTTCCTCCTTTAAAACTTACCTACACCTCTCATTCTGACCTTGTCGAAAGCATTAGCACAACTGTTTCCAAGGCAATTAGTTCCTCAAAATTAAATCCCAATTCTACATCCCTGTGTTTCAAGGAAGCTCAGAACACACTTCCACGGGTCAACCAGACTTGGGCAAGCTGGGTTCAGCTGATGTCTGAATCAGCCAATCACAAATCGTGGGTTCTTTCTGAAGTAACTAAAACCATCAAGTGTGCTGTCATTAGGCTAAAAATCCACAATCTGAGGAGGTTTTGGCTCTGGAATTCTTTTGGGAGGGTTGAGCAGACCAACACCAACGCTCTGGGTCCTGGTGTTTGTGGCTGCAGTGCATTAAGCTGGCTGTGGGACCTAACAGGACACAAATGCTCTGGCAGAACAGTGTAAACAAATTAACTAATTCCTTTAACTAGGCTGCCTCAAGGACTTCATGGCAACAACACCTCCCTCATTAACCTCCTGAATCTCGCCCTGCTCTCGGAGGGGCTGAACCAGGCAAACACAGCTGGGCAAAGGCAGAGGATGGCAGCAGGTCCCTTACCTGTGGAGAGAGGCCGTTGCTGACGGGGTTCATGTGGTTGGCAGGAGCTGCAGCGTTCATGAAGCTGTCGGAGTAGCTGGAAAAGCTGTGCCGGGCTCCGTAGGCTGAGCCGGTGTCGGCGGCGGCGGCAGCGAGTCCCCCCTGGTGCATGGTGGAGGGAGGAAGGGGCTGGGGTCTGTGCACGGTGCTTCCCCCGTCTGTGGAGAGAGTTCAGGGCTCAGCAGAGGTGGTGAGGGGGTGTAGCTGGGGCTGGGACATGGGGAGCTGGGTTGGGCTCAGCTGCTGGGATGCACCGTGTCCCTGCTCGGCAAAGGGTGGGACAGGGCAAAATCTGCAGGGCTGGGGGGAAAGAGATGAATTTTCACTTCATGTGCCCTCAGACAACAGCTGTAAATCCCTTTGTAAAGGCCATGGCCAAAGCCAACTGGAATGAGCAATATTCACAGAATCGCAGGATATGCTGTGTTGGAAGGGACCCACAAGGATCACCAACTCCGCCTCCTGTCCCTGCACAGGACCATCCCCATGTGCCTCAGAGTGTCATCCAAATGCTTCTTGAGTTCTGTTCCACTGAATCTGAGCATGGATATCCAGAGTTACCCCTAGTTATCCAGAACGAGGGATCACCTGCAGGATACTCAGTTTATGGTTTGTGCTCATCGTTTCAAACTGGGTAGAGCTACAATCATGGCACCTTAATACAGCAGAAAGGACTGTGAAACAGAGAAGAAAACTGAGGATTTTCCACTGATTTGAGAAAAAACCTGGTTTTCCCAAATAAAGGGAAACTACTTGTGTATTACAGGGCACTCAGCAGGATGTCATGAATGGGAAAGGCAAGGGACAATGGGATGATGGAATCCCAGAACTAATCCTCACTGGAGGATGCAGGACTTGGAGTGTGTGTTGGCACATGGAGGATGGGATACACACCTTGGAATGGGACTGTGCTTGTCCCCAAACACACGGTTCCCTCCAGGATAAACAGAGAAAGGGACAAGGAGGTGGCCTCACAGACTGTGAAGCTGAACCAACCTGGACATGGGACAGGGCCACTTAATCCAGGTGAGGAGCTGTGGGAAAGCAGATCCCTGCTGCTGTGCTTCTCCATCCTCAGCTTGGTAAAGCTGGAGGGGACTTCAGGTGACAAAGCCTGGCTTAGGAGTGGGCCTAGAGAGGGGGAGGTGGCTGAGCTGGCCCTGGCAGGACAAGGGACCAGCCCTGTGCTCTGCCTGGCTCAGGTGATGGAGACGGGGATTGTAGAATCGTGGAATGGGATGGGTTGGGAGGGACCTTAAATCTCATCCCATGAGCAGGGACACCTTCCCCATCCCACATTGCTCCAAGCCTTGTCCAACCCAGCCTTTAAAGATAAAAACCCCCTAGGGCAAGGGAACGTGCTCACCTTGGGAGATGGTGGTGGTTGGGTAGGTGGAGTCTGGCAGCTGGTACGGGGGCAGGGTGGGCATTCCCGTGGGTGGGAATCCCCCCGGCAGCAGGTGGTTGAAGGCTGCCAGCTGGTTGGCTCCCGCCTGTTTGCGCCATCTCGCCCTGCGGTTGCTGAACCAAACCTGGAGGGGACAGGAAGGGACACGTGTGACTCCCTGGGAGCTGCTGTCCCACCTCCCCTGAGCTGCTGGTGGGAGCACATCCCACAGCACCGGCCAAAGCCGCTGCCTGACTGGGATTTGGGAGTGTTTGCCTCCATTCCTCAGTTTCCTTTTGGTGGCTGAACCTGGAGGGGAGAGGAAAGACTCTCCTGTGACTCAATGAGCTGCTGTCCCACCTCACTGGGTTCCTGATGGAAACACATTGTGGACAAAACCAGGATGAAGTTGTTGCCCGACAGAGACTCTGTGAATATCACAGGTTCCCAGAATAAGCCGAGTTGGGAAGGATCCACAGGGATCATCAAGTCCAGTTCTTAGCCCTGCAAAGCACCACCTCCAAAAGTCACACCATGTGTCCCAAAGAATCATCCCAGCCCTCCTGGAGCTCTGGCAGCCTTGGGAATGTGGCCAAACCCTGGGGAGCCTGGGCAGTGCCCAACCACCAAAAGAAGAACCTTGGCCTGAGATCCCCCCTGCCCCTGCCCTGACACAGCTCCAGCCCATTCCCTGGGCTCCTGGCCCTGGTCCCACAGAGCAGAGCTCAGTCCCTGCCCCTCCTCTGCCCCTCCCCACCAAGATGTCCCTGCACTGAGGTCTCTCCTCAGTCTCCTCCTCTCCACCTGAACACACCAAGTGCCCTCAAGGCCCTTCCCCACCTTCACTGCCCTCCTTTGGATGCTCCCTAATGGTTCCATATCTTACATTCACCACCATTGCTCAGTTTCCTTCCTCCTGAATTACAATAACCCCCCCTTTCCCTCTCTCCTGGGTGAACACCTATACACATTTAAAATGGTTCAAGATGCTGCTGAGAGCTTGAGAAGGTGCTCTCAGCTGCAGGGTGAGGCAAAGAGGAATAATTTCACTTGTGTATTCCGAGAGAGTCCACACCAAATAGATGCACTGCTACCACCTGGCCATTCTGTCTTGTTATCTGACAACTATGTGAATTATGCTGAGGGATTAAGGACCATAATAGCAACACGGCTGCTCTGTTAGGAGGGATAAATAGACAGATTAGCATCATGGTTTCAATGTTAGACAAGCTAAAGAGATAGAACCAGACCGGAGGGAATACAGGGCTTTCTCAGCTCCTCTGTGCTGCAGCAAATCACTGTTGTCTGTATGCTAAGACATGCCCTGCTTGTAGCAGCACCAGAATTGTTCTGCAGCCAATTTAAATCACTGTGCATTAAAAGAAACTCGGGTTTAATGCTTGTGCAAAGCTGGGCTTGTGTTTCCTACGGTGCTAGTTTACCTGTAATACTCCAGAGGAGATTTTTCTAAGTGTATTTCTCTGCCCTGGTGTGTTTTATCGTGGGCAATCTCCCTTCTGCAGAGTGGGAAGGGCTTCTCAAGCTTCTCTCTTGGGCTTGGTTTGCTTCGTTTAATCAGAGAGGCACTCAGGCCCCATCCCTGTTTGGGGTTCAGAAATATGTGGATAAGCTTTCAAGTCAGATGAGAATGCAGCTGCTGGACTTTGGGAGGCCTAAAGGGCTCGAAAACACGATTAAATTTCACAGCAACAAGGAAAAAATGGAGCAAAAATCAAGAGTGTAAAGCATTCAGGGGAGGGGGGGGGGGGGG
>VXBA01002850.1:428770-483446 GCA_013399895.1 Serilophus lunatus
GAGAAAAAAATCCTCCATCAGGCTTCCAAGCTGCTCAACATCAGATCAGGAGCTGGGGTTCCAAGGGTTTGAGGCACTGCAGCCCAAACTGTGCCCACATCTTGGGAGCCAACACAAAACCCCCTTCCCCAGAAACTGCAGGACTTCAGTCCCATTTTCTGTGCACCTCAGACATGAAGCTCAAAGTGTGAATCTTTCCTGGTCTTTATACCGAGTCCTCCTGTAAATTTTTATTTGTTTCTGTGCATTTTTGTTACTGCAAAAGGCAAATTTCTTTAATGGAGCGCTGGCTCTGCAGCGGTGTTTGCTGCAAAAACCAGTGTACACTGAGCTTCACTCACTCATTTCTCTGGGGTTCTCTGGATCACATTCTATTTTTGCCCTTTCTTTGTTATTTATCCACCACCACGTTGTGGAAACAGTTTGATTAAACCTCCTAATGGTAGCTGTGATGGCTTAGGAAGGACCTAGGCCTGGGCAGCCCTTAATTTCACGCTGTTATTTACATCCATGCACAATGAAAACAACAAAAGCTCAGCTTTCTTTGAAGAGTTGGTCTAAATTAAGGCCTTGAAGTGTTTACAGTGCTGATGTCAGGTCCTTGGCACCCAAACCCTCTTTTTACAGGCCTGTTCCTACTGCTCTGCTCCACTGGCTGAAGCACCAGGAGCCCCCAGCACCTTCCAAAAGCGTGACAGAAATGGGTCAGCTCACATCCGATCTGCTTTGACCAGCAAAGTCCAGGCAGGTCACAATCCCTGGGGCCAGTTTTGGCACCCAAAGGCCCTAAAAAAAAATCTAGGACAGGGTTAAGAAATGAATGAATTAAAGGCTGTAGCCCTTTACAACTCTTTTAGTCCCTCCAATCCGTGGCACAGTTTCTACGAGCAACACAAGTGAATAAATAACCTTTTGTGCGTTGTGCAAAGAGGAGGGTTCCATCCTTCTCTCATCATACATGTATGTGTAAGTCCAGTTTTGATTTTGGGAGATGGACCTTGGCTCCTCCTCTCATATAATTTGCTTCCACTTTGACAGTTAAGGACATGGAAATGGAAGATTTCTGAATATAAGGATAAATAAACCTTCGCTTTTCCTGAGCTGGAAGAACTTTCACTCCAAAAAAAAAAAATATCTTTGTGCTGAGAATAGGATAAAAAATTCAAATACCTGAAGGGAAAACATAACCAAGATATGAATAAAGGAAAGGAGAAGGATTGAAACTCCAGGAAAAGTTGAACTCCAAGGATGCAAAAGACACTTCCCTGATGTCACAAAGGATGGGAAAGTTGGGGGTTTTTTCCTAACCAAGAGCCAAATGCTGGAAAATCCACCTGGGATAAGGTAGAAAAAAACATGTGGTGGGAAGAAGAGGAGGAAGAGGAGGAAGTTTGGAAGCTGCTGGAGGTGTTTTGTTCAGAAGTAAAATTTATACACTTGTGTGATGGCTTCCACATCCACTAAGGGGCTGTGGTTCCTTTGTATTCCAAGGGAGATAAAAGGACATTCTGGATCATTTTACAACAAGATGGGGTTGACCAAAAAGTCCTGTGTATGAGCCACTTTGGTCAACAGTGCTTGTGAAGAAAGGAAAGGTAAATCCCAAGACAGCAGATTATCCAAAAGAAACTCAGTTCTTAATTAAGCTCCTCCTGTGACTTCAGGAAAGTTACTGGTTTTTTGAATTAGAATCAGTGCATTCAACAAATTTTAGTCCTTGGACAACCCATGCATCAGATTAGCACCTCTAAAATGAGGCTAAATCCCCTATTTTCTTCCATTTGAGTTTATTTCCATAACCAGCCATCTGAGACAGAGGCTCAGAAAGCATCAGGCCCAGCACACACAGATTTTGGAGCACCTTGGCTGGAACATCACAGCAAAACAAGTAACAAATGGCAATAATAGTAGTAAATACACCTGCACCAAATAAATTCACAGCTACAAGTAGAGTTTCCTCACAGAGCTGGGGAGAATCCAGCCCCAAATACACCGAAACCCTCCACAAAGCAATTGATAGGATTTATCTTCCCGTGCAGAGGAAGGGACATTTCATGGCCCAAACAGGTTGATTCTGCCCCTTATTTATAACCCAGAGGGAAAAAAAAAAAAAAAAAAAGGAGATATTTTCCAGCTAATGACGTTAGCAATTCTCCCCTTCCCCCGCCTGAAAGGTGGCTCAGGCCTTTATGCTTATAAATCATTTTATTGGGAGTTAAAATACAGAGGCTGGAGCATCTCCCTGTAATGCGAGGTGCACTTCAAAGGGAACCTGCTTTCATTTCCCAACAGTTAAGGTTTTATCAGCCACTAAAGATTCCCCCTGCCAGGGGATCCTGTTACACCATGTGAAGCCTGGGGTGAAGGCTAAGGCTGCTAAAACCAGGCTGGTGGGAAGAAGAGGAGGAAGAGGAGGAAGTTTTGAAGCTGCTGGGGCTGTTTTTTAGGGGCTGAGTTGCATGATTAGAGTTTTATGGTGGGACAAGGCAGCACTTTAGAAAAGGGCTGTGTGAAGGACTCAGCAGCAGAAAAAAAGGCCATTAAAACACCCTTAAAAAGGGAAGTTTCTCATGGTCATTCCTGTGCTGTGGAAATGTGCTGCTTTCCAAGGGTGTGGAAGTACAATATAGGTCACTGGAAACAACAGTTTGTACCTGCTAAGACATTTGGGGCTTTTTTTTCCCCTGTGAAAAGTCTTCTAAATAATGTATTAACAGACAGATGTGTTGTAGAAACTGGTTGGCATTGCTAAGAGGAAGCTGAGAGATCCCTCATGGAAAATAAGTGGAAAGAAGGTGTCCAAGGAGGTTCTTCATGTTCTAGTCAAGCCCAGGGTGTGGGCAAGAGCAGAGTCCTCACTGGGCCACCTGCTCCTTGCTCAACTCCTGCTCCAAGGATCCTGAATATCCCTTAATCCCTTACCTCCCCAACCCTTCCCAGATGGAATTGGGAAGGAATGAGACTAAAAACCCTCTCAAATTCATCACTATCTGTTCTGCAGGGCCAGCTGATTTCAGGAGGGCCCATCCTCCCAGCCAGGCTGGGTTTGGGGCAAAGGTTAGAACTGGTTCTTATTTAAATCCCAGCCTGCACCCAGTCCTGCCAAGAGCCAGCCTGAGATGTCCCAGCCACTTGTTCCTCACCAGCAGAGAAAATCCAGAGGCAGCTGCCTGCCAGGATGGGGCTGGAGTGAATTATCCAGCCCAGATATGGGTCAGCTCTCACAATTTGTCAGACAAGGAGAGGAAAGGAAGGTCAAAAAGAGCCTCCTGTGGGAAAGAAAGCCTGTTGTGTTCCTGCTCAGCCTAATCAGGACTTGATGTGGGAGAGAGATGGATGGGCTGAATGAGCTGGTAAATGGAAACAGGGATGGAGAAGCCAAGCCAGGAGTGGAAGGGATGCAACACGTGTTTGTGCTCATGGGCCCAGGAGGTGGCAGGAACCAGGTGGAAAAGAGTCATGTGGCCATTTATGGCCTAAACACACCCCCAAAAATTCCAGCCAGGTCAGATGCTGCCCTTTCCCAGGGTGTATAGAGGTGACTCTGCCACATCAGGTTCTCCTTGGAACCAGAGCAGGTCACTTTGTCCACCCAGGTCACAAAAGCTGCAGGACTTGGGTTTTCCACAGATTGATTGAGGATTTTAGGGGATTTGAGGGAGGAACTCTACAGCAAGACTAGTGAGAGACCAGAATATTTACTGCTCCAAATGCCTTCTTTCATGTGGGAAGGGTTGGGATGTGGTGGTGAGATGGGCTCCTTAAGTGCAGTTCAGTGATGATGATTCCTCTGCCAGGTGCCGAGGGGTGTGAAATTCAGAGATGTACAAACATCACTGAGGCTGCTGAGATAATTCTTTACAGAACAAGGGGGGAAAAAAGCTCATGAGAACACACAGATTTTTAGGCATGTTGATTTTTTTCTCTGCCTGGACCCAGAGACCCTTTGGTTCAGTGCTGAGCCTCTGCCACTGGTGGGTGATATGGTTAAAATAAATATTAAACAAGGTTAGTGGAGCAGAACAAATGACTCCTCAGAAATGAGATTATCCAATGAATTTAGCCTATATTTCTCCTGGCATCTCCCAGTTCCTGAAGGTGTTAGCTATTTATAACAACCTACTGAATTGCAATAAACAGGTCGTAAGTGATTTTTTCTTGGGGTTTTTTGTGTGTGTGGTTTTTTTTTTTAAACAAACTCTTGTTAGCAGTGAAATACTCTGTTGTGACATTGATTATTTTACTCCTGAAATATTATTTCAAACATTTCCTCGATCAAAAGGCCACCCCTCCCTTGAAATGATCAGCTCACTGTGAACATTTCGTAGCTACTAATGGATTTCATACTGCAGGCAGGGAATCAGGAAAAATGGGATAGATGTGTGCACTCTCACACAGAGACATCCTAAGCCCAGGTTGGAATTCCTGGATTCAGAGCTCCAAGCCCAGCCCTGCCCAGTGATGCAGCTTTACTGTAATAGAAGTTCATAATATTTACAAATAAAAAAATATTCTCGCTGAATAAAATATCTTTTGGATACTGATCGTGGGCAAACGTCATTGTTTTCCAGCTCTACATTTTCCAAACCTATTTCTCAGTGATGATTTCACCTGTCAGAAGAAATTCTGCAAAAATCAAATAAAATTTGCAATAAAACCTGGCTGACTTCTCTTTATAAACCCAAGGTCTGAGGATGGATGGGACTTGAGGAATCTAAAAGACATTAGGACGGGTTCACTGCTGTCAGAAAGCAGCTGCACTGGGTGCATTTATAAACTGCTTTTTC
This sequence comes from Serilophus lunatus, assembly GCA_013399895.1. NCBI lineage: Eukaryota > Metazoa > Chordata > Aves > Passeriformes > Eurylaimidae > Serilophus > Serilophus lunatus. The sequence goes on from VXBA01002850.1 coordinate 433,558, forward strand.
CCTTGCACACTTCCTTCTTAGACAGCCAAGTCTTAATGGTGTTATGAATTGCATTTAAACATTTCAGAACAGGCTTTGATGTTCACACCTCACCGAGGTGAATGAGATGTTGGAGAGTAGATTTCCTGCTGCTATTGTTTGGCTCCAGATAGGCTGGGCTTTAGCAGCAAATCAGCAGCACATCGATCCCTGCTATCAAGATTTTCTTTGCCAAAGAAAAGCTTTTAAAAATGGCTTAAGCTCTACAGGATGTGGCTCAAAGATTAAAACACCCGGGTAAAACCCTCCTCCTGGTTATTAGGAATATTCTTCCAGTGTTGACCACATGGAATATATTTAATTGGAGTCCCACTAAAGGGATTGGGGGGGGGTTGAGAGCCATGTGCTGGCCATGGCAACTGGATCTCTTTGCTGGGCACACCCTGTGTGGGAGCAGAGGTTCAGCAAAGCCTTTGAGGAATATTTTGGTCCATGCCCTGGTTGGAAATTTTGGGATAAAAGTTCATGTCTGGGAGGCCCTGTTTGTTTTTAATACAATGGCACAGATACTCTGCTGCCATAAATCAGCGCAACTTCACTGCCTTGCATTTAGAGCAGCTGAGTGGGCAGAGTTCCACACAAACACTTCACCTCCAGGTCCAGGGGCTCCTTCATTGCTTTGGCCTCTGGGCCCTTTGTCCTTTGTGCAAAAATCAAATCATTCCCACATTGTTTAGGGCACCTCAGCTCGTGACCAAGAGGTTGGCACTTCTTAAGCCAAAGCAGACCAAGACAAGCAGAATAGGACAAACAATCAAAGAAGCCAATTCCAGGCTTGGATCTCAACACAAAACCCCAACAGTTTTATCTAAAATTCAAGTTTTACTGAACTGAATTGACTCCTCCACCCACAGCAGGGTCAAAGGAGCACTTTCTGCCACAGATTTCTCCACTTAGTGCACAGACTCGCTGCCCCACATGTACAAAACAAGCTGCTTTTGTCAAATTATGCTGCAAGTTTGTATTCCTTCCTGTTGATCCCAGCCAATGCTTTGCCAGAAGGACTCCAGGATTAGGTTTATCATTTTCATCTTCAGTAAAGTATAATACACTTAATGAAATAGCACTGGCTCTCTCCAGCAAGATTCCCTCAGGCTTCCAGAGCTGGAACAACATCCTCTGTCAGTGGGACATTTCTATTTCCAAGGGGGTGGTTATTGTAATTCTGTGAGCACCAAAAATGCTGATGTTTTTCCAAGCAAACCTTCAGATTGAATGCCAGAATGGTTTGGTTTGAAAGGGACCTTAAAGCCCAACTCATTCCGCCCCCTGCCATGGGCAGGGACACCTCCCCCTGTCCCAGGTGGCTCCAACCTGGCCTTGGACACTCCCAGGGATGGGGCAGTCACAGCTCCTCTGGGCACCCTGTGCCAGGGCCTCCCCAACCTCACAGGGAGGAATTTCTTCCCAATATCCCATCAAAATTTCCCCTCCTTTACTTTAAAACCATTCCTCTTTTTCCTGTCACTCCATGCCCTTGTGAAAAGGCCCTTCCCAGCCTTCTTGTCAGCCCCCTTTGGATACTGGTGCTTGGAATTTTAAGAGACCATCTCTGACTTGCTCAAGTTCAAGCAGGTAAAGACTTGCTGCAGTTTGGACACCTGATAAATTACTTTACACTTTCCTTACCCAGCAATTTACTTTACAGTTCACTCCTGCATATTTACTGTGATTATTAGGTGGTCTGAGGGCTTTTTAGGGATATATTCACCAGGGCAAGCATGCAGTGGTGACTTTTTTCTGCATTTCTGAGGCTGGAGAGAGGTGAGAGGACAACAGCAGCACCATGAGACATCAAGGACTGATCCACTAAGCAAACAAAAAAATAATGAGGTTGTTGTCAACGTCCCTCTTTTCCACAGCGAGATCTCCCAGGCACAGAAGGGGGGAAGCATCTGGACCCTCCTCCTCCTCATTTAACTCGCAGAGCTGCTTCTTTAAGCTGCCTGGAGCAGCCCACTACCCTCTCCCCGACCTCTCCTGGGAGCTGGGTGTTGTTTGGCATCGTCCCTGGACGTGCCCGGGCACACGGAGCCGCAGCCCCGCGGTTCTCACGGAGCAGCAGCCGCGGTGCCAGCGGCTGTTCTTGCCAGGAGGGGCTAAAAAGGAGGGTGCCAAGCCAGCCCTGCCAAGGGGAGCCCCAACCTTGCCAAGGGGAGCCCCAGTGCTGCCAAGGAGTGCCCCCACCTTGCCAAGGGGTGCCCCAACCTTGCCAAGGGGAGCCCCAACCTTGCCAAGGGGACCCCAAATCCTGCCAAGGGGTGCCCCAACCTTGCCAAGGGGAACCCAAATCCTGCCAAGGGGAGCCCCCACCTTGCCAAGGGGAACCCAAATCCTGCCAAGGGGAGCCCCAACCTTGCCAAGGGGAGCCCCAGTCCTGCCAAGGAGAACCCCAGCCCTGCACGGTGCCCCTGCTGCTGCCAAAACCACGGGGCAGCTGTTGTGTCATAACCTCATCACAGCCCCTTCACAAGAAGTGGGAACGACTGGGAGCCTCGGGAAGAAAGGAGAACATTCCTAGCTGACCTCTAAGGGAGGGGGAATTGCCTCAGGAGAGCCAGTTTGGACACGTCTCAAAGAGTTTGGGAAGCAGAACACCAGGCAAGCAGCATCAGGCTGTGGCGGCTTTGTGTGACTCCAATTAATGCTCAGAGGCCTTCTCACCATCATCACCCCTTTGTTTAACACGTTCATCCCCAAAAAGCAGCACCTCAAGGAACTCTGCAAGGACCTTATCATCAGCATCCCTGTGTTTACACCTTCATCCCTAAAAAACAGCACCTCAAGAACACTGGAGAGACCTCACCACCATCATCCTTGTGTTTAACAGCTTCATCCCAAAAAAGCAGCACCCCAAGGAACAGGACAGAGCTCTGACCTCAGTGACAACCTGTGAAATTCATTAATATCACCCAAAAAATGCCACTCAGGTCCTTATTTTTTTGAAAGAGCAGATCTACTTTCATGGCCAAATATTTGGGGTTTTTTCATGTTTAGTTTCAAATTTTGGTGTTCACTTTTCTCCCGTTTAGAAAAATGACACAATGACAGTTACTAAATTGGTTAAAATTTCATTTCCCTCTGAACTATGTTTGCCTGGGTACCATTAATTGGTGGGCTGGTCTTAAATCCAGAAGGTTTTTCTATTTCATTGCTGCATTTCCAAGTAATGTGAGGTGAATTGCAGGGATGCTCTTCTATCCCTGCAACTTAAGGAATATTTTTAAAGCCCCCCCCCAACACACATGGAGAGATTTGAGACATTCCTGAAGAACCCATGTATTTTCTGGACCCTAAACTGCAGAGTCCTGCTGGGGAACGGTGGGTTTTCAGCTTCTTCCCATTGAAAACAGAATTGCTCTGTGAAAAATTTCCAGCAGAATTGAATAGAATTTCTCTTCTGGTGCTTCATTTGGCAAATCTGAGCTGCTGCAGAATGTGGCTGTTTGTTTACTACAGTTTGAAACTGTGTCATAAAATACATGTTATGTGAGTAGCCTAGAAATGCACTGAGACTTCAGAGACAGAATTGCTCTGAGCCCTTTTTTGTATTAAATGAAACATCCATTTTCTCCCAGGCAGAAATCACAACGGTATCCATCATAAAAATGATCAATAAAGCACTGGCTTGCGACTCCCGCTGCCTGCTTTAATTTTGTTATTGAAATAAAGGTTTCTCAGTGCATGGAATTTCCTGGGGATTAATATCAAAAATCAGCATCACAAAGCACCCACCTCTCTGTGCTGATTTATTCCCAGAAATCACCCACTGCCCAGACCAGAAGAATAAACTTGTTTGTACCCAAGTGCCCGTGGTACCACCAGAATTACCCACAGGTGATTTGCTGAGAAGCAAAACCCATCATCTGGGGGTTTTTGGGGAACAATTTCTGGGAAAGCTTTTTGAGACAATGCTTTGGAACCTCCCAGATCTGACCCATTATAGCACCAGGAAAAATGGGAATTTCTGCATCAAGGAATGTTTGTGAAAAACACCTTCAGTGGAGAAATTTCTAAGTGACTTGAGATTGTGGAGCTGAACCTGAGGATAATTTAGGCACAGGCACTGTTTTGGTTTCCTTTATATTTATTTCTATTTCTAAGGTTTGTTGTTGGGTTGCCTTAAAAATGGACAAATTTATGCAAAAAAATCCACAAATGGGATTGTCCAGGAGAAGGATTAGTTTCAACTCCCTACACCCAAGACTGATGTACCTGGTGGCTCTTTTGACCTTAACACTGCTTTAAGAAGACAAGACTTTCCTGGCAAAATGATTTTCCTAATGTAAAACACTCCACTAACAAATCCAAATTGCATTTGAGAATAGTGTTGTTCTGAAAAATATTTTTAGAAATTCCAGGGAGAAAATCTTCCAAGTTACCACTGAATCCCACTTAAGGGTTTTTTTTTTTCCATGTATAAACTTTGACATAATCAGTCAGATAATCCCAAAAACTGGTGTCAAAGCCCAAAATAATCCGAGATGAAAATCAAAGCCTCCATTAAATTACCGAGTGAATTATTTAGTTTTTAGACTCAGTTTTTAGTTCCATGAAGGCTTGGAATCCAACAGCTTGTTTTGTGGAAGGGTGGAAACAGAAGCTTGGAAATGGGCAAGAATTCCTTCAGTCCCAGACAATTAGTGTGGACACAAGAGTCAAGACATTGTCTTGCACAAAAATCAGTGGGAATTTCCACTGGTGGCCTTGCTGGGCATGGATTTGGCACTGAAGTCCCAATTCTTCCAGAAATCCATGGCAGTTTTGTCCCTGGCTACGCTAAGTTTGGGATTAACCTTTCAACAGCTCGTACCTTTGGGGGTTTTGGAGTCTGGAAGCTGAAGTCCTGCATCAAAACCACTCAAAAATTGCAGTGACTTTGCAAAAACACTGCTCAGCCTCCCGTGATTTTCCCAGCAGAGGAGAAACTGGAGCTTGGAGCTGCTCTCTACATCCACCCCCTTCTTGTTGGGAAGTTTATCAGCTGTCAACGTGTCAAACTTCCACTTAGTGAACAGCCAGGCTCTGAGAGTTTAACAGAGAGTCTAACAGAGAGTTTAACAGAGCCATCAGCTTCTCCTGAGGAGGAGCTTGAGGTCTGGGAACATCCAGGTGTGAGGGAGAACCTCCCAGACTGAGGTGGATTCACCTTTCAGGTGGCGAAGCAAAGAGGGGTGAGGAGGAAAAAGAAGCAAAGAAAGATAAAGCCCCCTTGTGTTTGCTCAGTGATTGCCCAAATGGGATTCCCCACGGGGATGTGGTGTCTATGAGGTGTAGTAAGAAAACAATCCCTGAGCTTTGATCCAGGGATTGTCCAGCTGTGGCTGCCTGGCCCTGGGATCCAGAGGATGGAGGAAACAATGACCAGACATGGAGGAGCTGCTCTCGGGTCTCTTTTGTGATTATGGATCACAAAGTGCTTCTCATTTTCCACCTTAAGGTTTTGGGGACAGGATGGATGGGCAGATGTTGGTGTGGCCCTTCAGAGAAGCTTGGAAAGAATCATGGAGTGGTTTGGGTTGGGAGTGACTTCAAAAGTTATCCAGCTCCATCCCCCCCTGCCATGGGCAGGGACACCTCCCACTGTCCCAGGTTGCTCCAGCCTGGCCTTGGACACTCCCAGGGATGGGGCAGCCACAGCTTCTCTGGGCACCCTGTGCCAGGGCCTCCCCACCCTCCCAGGGAAGGATTTCTTCCCAATATCCAACCTAAACCTCCTCTCTGCCAGTTCAAAACCATCCCCCCTTGTCCTGTAAATAGACTCTCTCTAAACACGCAGAACCCCTGATCTGGACCTGCTGCTTTTAGAGCCATTTTTAACCCAAAATACATCTCTCAGCCTTAAAAACTCTGTTAAGACAGGAATAAGACTCCAAGGTGGTAGAAGATTCCCTGCTGGATGGGTGCATGTGGATATGTGTGTGTGTGTGTGTGGCTCTTTTTCTTTCCATAACAACTTGATTGACTAATGTTTGTAGATCCTGAGAGCCAGCAAAAGATCTGCTCTGATATCCAGAAAATTTTACAAGGGGCGGCAGGCTTAAAAGTGGTGGGAAGAAGCTGAGTGTGCCAGGATGCTGGAATGAGAAAGCCATCAGGAATGTGCCTCGGAGAACAGCTGCTACTGGAGCCCTGGCAGCAACCTCCAGGAAAAAGCTGCCTGGGAGCAAGGAGAGGGATTCAGAGATCACAGCTTGAGACAAGGGAAAGGTTCTCTTTAGTTAGTTAGTTAGTTAGTTAGTTAGTTAGTTAGTTAGTTAGTTAGTTAGTTAGTTAGTTAGTTAGTTAGTTAGTTAGCTCTCCCTGTCTCTGCTTTCACCTCTCTCCCTTCTCCCAGCACTGTCACAGCGAGATCAAAGCACCTTGGAAAAGAACCTGCCTCTGCTTTGGGCACTTTGGGACTCTCCCCCTCCCTTCCCACCATCTCTTGTCACAGCTTGTGCAACACAGGTTTCCTTCATCCCAGGAAAAGTTGCTCCCTAAACTCTGTTCTCCTTTGAAGCTCCTTTTTTTTTAACCTTTTTAGCACAGAAACATCTATTTTTATCCTCCCTTGACAACTCCTGTCCACCTAGAGAAGTAAAAGCAATTAGAACAAGATATGCAAAACAAAACTGGGGGAATCCACACATTCTAACTCCAAGCTTAGCCCCCTTAATTAGCCACTTTCCCAGGCTCCATCTATCTGTGAGCCCACATGGTCAGCAAATTAACACTGTTGAACACTCTGGGATGGTCTTTTGGCTGAGATCAAAATTTAAATCGTTTAAGTTTTGCTAAATTTCCTTTCCCAGTCTCTGCAGCCAAGTCTTGAGGGACGGTGGGTTCAGGAAAATCCAGCACCTCTCAAGGGAAAGCTGGAGGGAGCTGAGAGAACGTTCACTGCGGTGCTGAGACTGGCTTAACACGTCTGGGGAAAGAGGGATAATGGGAAAAGTCCTTATTCCAGGTGTGGGAATGTCCATTCCCAGACAGCTGGAGGAAAACATCAGCAGCTTCAGGCGGTTTAGGCTTCTGAGTGAGCACCTCAAGCCCGTTATCCCGGGAATCACGGACCAAAGAAAAAGCCTGTTTTGCTCAGGAGGAGCTGGTTAATGAAGCGTTTCCCTGTCCCAAGCCTGGAAAACACTTTCCCTCCTCTCTCAGAGCCCGGGATTCAGGCAGAGACCCGTGAGCTCAGCCTGAAACCCAACCTCAGTGGCCACACGGAGGACGGACTGCTGGGGTCTCCATTTCCCTGCTTTAACCCAGCCCAAGCCTCAATCCCTCCCCCTTCCTTCCCCTTTCCCCGAGGGATTGTATTATACCCCCCGATCTGTTCACACTCCTGATCCCTCGGCGTGTTTGCACACACTGCTGACCCAGCCTTTATCTGCCAGACATAAGGGTCTCTGTGTGGAGTTCCCACAAGGGCTATTAATCGTGTACATGTCAGAATCCCCCTGCTCCAAACCCTCCCTTCCTGCTCCTCCCCTCTCCTTCATTCCCTCCCCCCCAAACACTTTTTGTGCTCTCTGGAGATGGAACGGGAGGAAAAAAAAAGTTTATGAAACTTCACACACAGAACTTGCAAACTTTGCAAAATACGATCTGCTCCCCTGGGCAAAGCTGGTGAATGGTGGGATTTCTCCTAAAACACCAGCTAGGAACAAACACACACACGCTGCTTCCTCCTGGGCAAAGGGAGGAATTCTCTCCAAGAGAAAGCAGAGCACTAATGCCTTGCCAAGGTCAAGAAAGTTTGGCTCCTGGTCCCATCCTGGAACAAACTCTCCAGCTGGTACCTCTGCAAGGGGCCAAATCCAAACTGCCTATCTGCAGATCTGTGGGAACGTAGGATGGAATATTCTGACTTGGAAGGGACCCATCAGGATCATCGAGTCTGATATGGAATCACAGAATATCCTGAGTTGGAAGGGACCCACAACCATCATTCAGTCCAACTCTGAAGTGAAAAGCCCATACAGGGATCAAACCCTCCACCCTGGTAAGGCTCCAAGCAACTGAGCTCATCCCAGGGTTCAGGCAGAACTGGATTTAAGCCTCAGATCCTTGTGGATGTGGCTCTGGAGAAGAAGCGTGCCCATGTTTCCACCTGCCAGCACTCTCACAGAATCTCACAGAATCTGCTGAGTGGGAAGGGACCCACAAGTATCATCAAGCCCAACTCTTAGCCCTGCACAGGCCCATTCTTGAGAGTCACATGAGAGTCTGCAAGAGTCCCCCCTGTCCCCAGAGGATCATCCCACCCCTCCTGCAGCTCTGGCAGCCTTGGGGCTGTGCCCACTGCCCTGGGGAGCCTGGGCACTGCCCAACCCCCCTCTGGGCAAAGGAGAGCCTTGGCCTGAGATCCCCCCTGCCCCTGCCCTGACACAGCTCCAGCCCATTCCCTGGGCTCCTGGCCCTGGTCCCACAGAGCAGAGCTCAGGCCCTGCCCCTCCTCTGCCCCTCCCCACCAAGATGTCCCTGCACTGAGGTCTCTCCTCAGTCTCCTCCTCTCCACCTGAACACACCCAGTGCCCTCAAGGCCCTTCTCCACCTTCACTGCCCTCCTTTGGATGCTCCCTAATGGTTCCATATCTTACATTCACCACCATTCCTGTTTCCTTCCTCCCGAATGACAATAACCCCCCTTTCCCTCTCTCCTGGGTGAACACACACACACATTTAAAGATGCTGCTGAGAGCAGGCCTTTCCCATTCCCTGATCCTCACAGGCAAGAGATCCCTCGTCCCCAGCACCACCCTGTCCCTCCCCAGGGTGACCAGGTTGCTGCTGCAGGGGCTGCTCCCCCCCCTCACCTGCACACGGGCCTCGGTGAGCTTGGTCCTCTGAGCCAGCTCCTCCCTGGTGTAGATGTCTGGGTAGTGGGTTCTCTCAAAGGCCTTCTCCAGCTCCTCCAGCTGCTCGGCCGTGAAGGTGGTGCGGCTGCGGCGCTGTTTGCGCTTCAGGGGCAGGTCTGGCTCCGATTCCACGTCAGAGCCCTCGTCCAGCCGGTTACCTGGGGTGGGGAAGGAGTGGGAGGTGAGGTGGAGGGGGTCAAACTCACTCAGAAGCTGTTAGAAGAGTTGAGCTGCCCACCAAAGTGATCTTGGTTCTGCCGTCCATCAAAACCAAGCGTCGGATAGCAGACACCCCATTTGGGGTTGGAAGGGACCTCCAAGACCATCCAGACCCCTGCCCTGGGCAGGGACACCTCCCACTGTCCCACTGCTCCAGCCTGGCCTTGGACACTCCCAGGGATGGGGCAGCCACAGCTCCCCTGGGCACCCTGTGCCAGGGCCTGCCCACCTTCTCAGGGAACTCTGCCCGTGCACCAGGTTTACACTATTTATGTATTATTTCCTGCTCTTATTTTTTTCCCACATTTGCAAACAAAACTTAGGAAAATCAGAATTCCTTGCAGGAAAAGGGCTGGCTTATGGTCCACGATTCAACTTCCAGTTGTTGACTTACTCCAAGAAATTTCTTTTTTTTTTTTTTTTGGTTTGAAATTACTGTTTCAGAATTGCACATTTTGCAACTGAGAAAAGTAGAAGCTGAAAAAAGCACAGAAAAACGTCAGTACATGATGCTCTGACTTGTGCTGCCTCACTTCCTCCTGTGTTTTGTCAAGTGTTGGTTTTTCAGATTTCGAATTTTTTAAACCACCTTAGGAAGAAAAAGAAGAACAATCAGGAATTTTTGCAGATAGGAAAAACCTTTCCAGCTCAGCTTCACCTGTAGGTTGGGCTGCCCAGAGAATACAGGTCCTGAACTCTTAAATTTCCAAATTTCATCAGGAGTTTTGCACAAGACCGGAATTCAGACACCATCAAAGTCCTTTCCCAGTGTCTAATTAGTCATTTATTCCTCCATTTTTCCTGGACCTCTGCCTTTCCCTTCTCCCTGCCTCGAGCCCAGCACCTCCTGAAGCCTTTATCAAACCCAAATAAGTACAACTGGAGTAAATTGACCCACTTTTGCTCCATTTTTCCCTCTGGGGATAAAGCAGAAGGCACCACATTGATAATCCCCAAGTCTCCAGTGGATTTTGGAATAGCCACACCAAGAACATGGAGCTGTGCCTCCTGTGTTTGCTCTCATGGAGGAAATTGTGTGTTTCCAGAGAAAATGTGCAGGTTCTGACTTCCCTGCAGTGCAGGTGTTGATGTTTGGAGGGTCTCAGCCAGGACAAACTTCATGTGTGCCTTTGGGGCAATGAAAAATGTGCCATCAGTTCATGGCAACCTTTGAGGTAGGTGAGAGATGTGGTCTCTGCCATCTTTTCCTCCTCACAAGAAAACAGGAGACTCCGAAATATGCCCTGATTTGTTTTTCCCCTACCAAGCTTTTAGAGGAACCACAGAGCCAGACTGAGAACCAGAATCAAACTATGCTCACAGAGCAGTAATTTTTACTTTTGGGTGAACCCTTGCTAATTTAAGGATTAAAGCAGGACTTCCATATGACCATAAAGTTCCCTGAAGTTCCTCACAGTGTTTTCCAGTTTCTATATTATCATCATCCAAAAATCTGCCTCCTTTCTTGTCAGGGCTGGGAACAGCAGCTGTGAATTCCCCAACAGCTGCTGGGGAGAGACAGTTTGAGGAGCAGGAGGCAAATATCCCCTCGGAGCTCCCTTGTTTATACTGAGATCACCACGAAATGCCTCTGCATTCAAAACAAAAATGCTTTTATGTCCTGGGGCTTCACAGTAGTGCCAGACCTTGGATAACACAGTTGTGCTGCAGGGGAGTGGGTGGCTTGTTTTGGGGGGCAAAACCATCATTTTTAGAGGGGTTTTCCTTCCTTGTAGCTCTGGCTCATCAATAAATCCTTAAGGGCCTTTACACACATTCCTCTTTCAGATCAAACACTTTTTCTTCTTAATTTCTCACCAAAATCAGTGAGTGACTTCATTTTAAAGCCGGTGTGGATACTGGATATTGTGGGTAGGAAAAATTGGTTACTGAGCTCTTTTGGGGGGGGGGTTGTCCACTTCAGGGAAGGTCTGCAGTGTCAAGTAAAAGGAACATCTGCACTTGGAAATAAACGCCCTCCACATCTGGGTCCCAGATGATTCAGGCAGGTAGAAGCACATCTGGACCTTGGAGTCCCACACTGGGTCAGAGCACATCTGGAAAACTACAGCATGCAGTAAATTTAAGTTCACCATTTAAGTCACTTAATTGTTAATTAGTGTCTTTTCTGATTCTGAAATATTTGGTACTAAAAAAAAAAAGGAGGACAGAGGTGTGTTTGTGTCCAGGGTGTGAGAGGAAGGGGAAGGAACATACACAAAGCTAAATGTCCTATTTCTCTATAGTTACCACACATTTAGGAACTTTTGGGACACACACTTAGTAGGAACTTTCAGCCTATTAAGCTCTTCAGCACAGGAATTTTGGGTTTTGACATGTTTCGTGCAGTAAAGTCCCAAACTGCTTGAAAAATCTTGTTGTGAGAGTGTGATCATGGCTGGGATCTCACCCTTGTCCTGCCCACCTGGTGGCAGGGTTATGTCACCTACTGCAGCTCATCTGATCCAAGTGGGATCCAGTATTTCCTCAAGTGAAGGGAAAACAGCCTAGAAAAGGAACTGTAATGTATTTTATCTCCCACACTTCATTTCTGTCCCTTTTGTCTGCAAATGTGTGGAACAGAAAACATCCCAACTTTCCTCAACAGTTTCAAGCTCCCAATTAAGGATCCCTGACTTGGCCACCAAGTTTTGGGAGAGGACAATGGATTTCCACAAGGAACAATCTGTCCCACCCACAGCCATCAGTGCTGTCCACAGTGTTCAAAGGGTAGAGAACCAACCCCTGGCACACAAACTTCCCCATCCCCAAGTCTCCAAACAGCCCCTGACTGGCATTATCCCCATTTTCCAACCGTGGCTGGGATGGCGGAACTCACCCACCTACGGTCGCCCTGTGAGTCAGGAGCAAAGCTGGGAAAAGAAGCCACAGCTCCTCGTGCCAAGTCCGAGGCTCCAACAACCAGACTACAAAGATGAAACCAAGAGAGCAAGAAAAATCCCAGGATATGTGTGGAACCAGCTGGTCCGACACGGAGCAGCTGCTCCTGTCAGACACGGAGTCAGGGAAGAATGGAGAAAGTTTTCCAGCTGGGATGGACTGGCTGAGCCTGTTGCCCAACACATCCCCCCTTATCATGGACAGCCTTCCTTACCTGCCCAACATGCAGCTCAACAGGTCTTTCCCATTCCTTAACAGCTGAAATATCCTGGGCAAACCATGAACCTCCACAAAACCCCCTTCCAAAGCTCCAGGAGTAACTCCAGGACACTCCCTTCTTGGGGATTCATCCCAAATTTAAACACTTCATTTTTCTTTTGCGACTCATCCCTGTGTGAATAAAGGCTGCCAGAAGCTTAAGCAGGGGAAATCCCGGTGTCCAGCCTCCAGCACAAGGGGACTATTGCTGGAGGGATAATCAGGAGCTGGTAACATTTTACACTTAGTCAGCACGGGCAACAATATAATTAGGAAGGTGGAGAAACATCTAGAAGCAGCTTCTTGGGTGGTTTTGCAATCACCGGTTGTGCTGAAGGATGGGAACCAGCTAGCTGTCCACCACCGAGCTCCCCAGGGAAAGGCTGACAGGAAAGAGCAGAACGGGGGGGGGGGGGGGGGGGGGGGAATGGAGGGAAAAACCTCACGGCAGGACAAGCCTGAAGAAAGGAAAACACTGAGGGAAAAGTGTGTGTGACAGGACACACTCATCCCACTTTTTGTTAAAGTGTATTCCATCTTTATTTTTAATGGAATTGCTCTGTAGCTCAGAGAGAAAATAAGCTGCTCAAATTCTCTTGGCTTTGCAATACTTTTAGAAATAAAATACTTTTAGAAATAAAAAGACACAGGAGTCATCATAGGAGTGAAAGCAAGGATGGCAGTGTGAAAATTCATAAGCTGTTCCCTGTGCTCCAGAGGGACTATTCCAATGGACAGGCACGGTCTTGGAGTGGAGGTACAACATGTCTCATGAGGGGAGAAATTCCCTGGGGAAAGAGGGGAGCAAGTCCTGTGTGATGGGACCTGCTGAAGGTTTGTGTGGACCAGTGTCAAGTTCTGTATCTCCAGGCTGAGCTGGGAAAACCTGACTGGACCCAAATGGTTGATTGTGCCCTTGGAGATGAGTGTGGCCAGAGCAGGATGGCACTGGAAAGGTGACAGAGAGGAGCCTGGGCTTGTGCTGGATCCGCTGTCCTCCTTCTCCCTCTTCCCTCTTCTATTTCCCTTCCTCCCCCTCTCCATTCACCGCTTCTGGGCTCCTCTTAGCCCTGGAGTTAAATTAATCAACAGGATTAGGGGGAATCGGCCACAACAAGACCCTCCAGGCTCAGCCTGAGCCCTTGATGCTCCACAAGGACCTGCTGCCTTGTCTTGGAGCACCTTGGTGCCGTCTGGAAGGATTGGCAGAGAGGACCAGGCATGAAAACGCATTCATTAAAGTGGGGGTCGGATTTTGTCGGAGGGTAAAGGGGACCTACACACCATTTCTCATCTCATTTCCTCTCTTTCTCTCTCCCTTCCAGCTGCACCATCCTAAAAATTAAATGTGTGTTGGAGGGGAGAGAGGAAGGGGGTGGGGGAGGGAAGGGAATGGGTTTGTGAATGGCTTGGCTATAGATGCACCTTTTGTTCAGCAATTGGCGTTAGGAAACTGCCCCAAATATTGCTGGAACAGCAGTGGTGCTCCACAAAACCCATCTGGATTGGGAAGCCAATGCAGCCACAGGGAAACTTGGATTTAATGGCATGAGAGAAGTAAGAAAAGCTCACTTTGAAGGTGCCAGCAAGACCTGAGCACTCCCACACAAGTTCCCCCCTTCTTCACATCATAACCCTTGTGCTTTGTGGCCCCAAAAGCATAAATGTATCCATGAATATCATTTTTCCAGGCCCATGTGCACCTGAACTTCAGCTACATGAAATAGCTTTGGATTATTTTATGCTGGAGGACAATTACAGAGCTTAAAAAGGGCAGGTTTCACCTGCCATGTGATGCTTTTTGCTGCCTGACATTGCCTTGTCAAATTGCCATGGGAGATTCCCACCTCACAGGAGAAAACATCCTGCTTGGATCCTTGTCAGGAGGGCATAAAACAATTCTGTATAGATCCAGAGGAGGCCACTAAGTTGATTAGAGGGATGGAGCAGCTCTGCTACAAGGAAAGGTTGAGAGAATTGGGATTGTTCAGCCTGGAGAAGAAAAGGATTCAAGGTGACCAAATTGTGGCCTCCCAGGACCTCAATGGCCCGAAAAGAAAGATGGGGAGGGACTATTTCCAAGGGCCTGGAGTGACAGGACCAGGGGGAAAAGATTCACACAGACACAGGGCAGGGTTAAATGGGACATTGGGAAGAAATTTGTCCCTGTGAGGGTGGGCAGGCCCTGGCACAGGGTGTCCAGAGAAGCTGTGGCTGCCCCATCCCTGGAAGTGTCCAAGGCCAGGCTGGAGCCACCTGGGACAGTGGGAGGTGTCCCTGCCCAGGGCACGGGGTGGCACTGGATGGGCTTTAAGGTCCCTTCCAACCCAAACCATTCCATGATTTTAATGAGATCTTTGCCCTGGCTCTCACCTATAGGACACCTGTGGAGCAGAGAGGGTGGAGCTGCACATCTTGTGCTTCCTGCTCCCCCAAGAGGATTTGGGATGAAGAAGGGTCACCAAAACAGTGTGGTTTATTCACAGCACCTGTCCCTTGTGCTGGACCTGCAGCCAACAGCTTCAGAAGCAAGAGCTGGACCTCTCCCTGACTTCCCAGCACCTGCCTTTCCCTCTGGCAGAAAGCAAACAAACCCCGTCAAAATGCAAACATGGCAAGGAGAAGCCTGAGAGAAAGGATGACACAAAATTGCATTGCCTTGATTTTTCTTTCCAATGTAAAATCCAGAACATCTTTGTCTCTCTCCTCTTGGAAACCATGAAGTCCTGAGTTCCCAGTGAGTGAGAGGTTCTCATGTGTGCCTCAAACAACCCCCCCTCACCTCCAACCCTATTCAACAACAGGTGGGACTGCAAAGGGGGACAGGTGGTTCAAATTCATCTTTTGCTCCCCCTTTCCCCCCTCCAAGCACATTCCCAGACACAAAAACCCAATAATCGACACAGCACATACAATAAAGGCTTGGGTTTCCCCCTCCCTCCCCTTCCCAACCTGTACACTCCCCATTCCCCAGCATTTGCTCGTGCCTGGGCAGCTGTATCACAGTTTAACATAGTTTAGAGGGCTGTGGTGTGGAGCTGCAGCAGCAGAAAACGAATCACATAATAGTTGATACGCGTTTTAATCAAGTAATTCGGCCCAAGCAGAATGATAGTGCCTGTTGGTGGGGTGCCCTTGAATACCAAACAGAGCAGGGAGCAGGTCTAGGAAAATGAAAAAGTCATTTACAGCTCAGCTGGGGACTGCAGTGTTCAGCAAAGCATTAGTGAGGGGGCTTTGGGGAGAGAAAGGTTTGGGTATTTTTCTATATTTTGATTATTCAGGCCCTGAACTGACCAGCTGTAACCAAACCACAGGCTGAGGTGATGTCCATGATGGGCTTTCCAACCTGGAAATAACACAGTGGAGCTGGTGCTCTTTGACAGGGAGACAGAGACAGTGTCTGTGAGTCTGGGATGAACGCAGGAAAGGGGGTGGGGCTCAAAGGGAGAGGTGTCTCACAGCTGGAGAATTCCCTCACCATGTCCAGCTCTCTGCTGAATGAGTGAGCTCGTGTGTGGAAGAAGAAGCTGGAGAGAGAAAGGAGAGCTGGAGGTTTAATGGATGAAGGGGGAGCACTCCTAAAATGTATCCAAGTGTGAGCAGCTCCCCACTGATGGCCACGGTGAGAACCACACCACCTGTTCTGCCTTGCAACGATGGATCCCATGATTTTTCCATGTTTGAATCCCAAAGATTCACATAGGAGGAGCCCCACGTCCACATGCTGGGCTCAAAGACCCAAAAGTGGTGCAATGTGTTAAGTTTTACCTGGTCCTGGTTCTCCTGCTTCCCTGAGCACTCACCTTCCTCTCAGCTCTGCCAGAATTCACCTCCTAACTCATGGATGTGGGATTTTAAGAAAAATCTTGTATCTGGGGTTGGATTTAGGTGATTTTTGAGGTCTGTCCCAATCCAGACCATTCTATTTCACTCAGCCATGAAATACATGTGTGATTCTGAACAAAAGAATATAATTTTTTCTTTGGTGAGAGTGTCAATTTAGGATGTACAGAGGTCCAAAATTCACCTCCATTTTCCACCGTAAGCCCCCTAAATCTCCTTGAATATGTGCCTCGGACTCCTGGAGGGAGGTCTAGCTGGGTCCAGAGGCACAAATACAAGTGGAACACTGCAAGATTTTGGAAAGAAAAGGCTCAAGAGCCCCTTGGAACAGTCATCCATCACCAAAACCATCTTGCCAATATGAGGACTTGCTTCGAGTGGAGACCTACCCAGCAGCTCTGCATTCCTCTCTCCACCAATTGCAGCCATTCCAGGTAACTCTGGGTTTGGAACATACCTTTGCCTTGAAGCTGGAGGCTAAAACGAGATGGAGGCTTTTCCAAACCCACAGAGAAGGAGGAATTGCATCCCTAACCAGATGCTCTTTCACAATGTACAGACCGCAGGCAACCCCTTTTTCTGATGCACAAGAAGGAGCCAAGAGGTTTGTACTCCTTTATCTGGGTGAGAGGATCTGGCCCTGGAGGCTCCAAACGCTCTGAGTGTGGAGTGAGTGAGAGACATCAGGGCCCCCGTGGATCCTGGTGCCAATCCAGGCCTGGCAGTGAGGTACCAGCTGTGGTGCCCCCAAGGAAAGACATATTGCCACAAAAAATATTCTGCCCCTTGCGAGCAGGGAACAAAAACCAAACCATCCAGAACATTTGGAGGAAGATAGGGAGGGAGGGAGGCAGGGCAAAAGAGAGAGCCTACGTCTCCAACAGCCTTTGTTAATTCTCAGCACTGGCCTGAACACAAACAGATGGAATATCCATCAACTCCAGTCGTCTTTTCTTTTCTTTCAACTTTTTTCTAGTTCTCGCCTCCCTGCCCCCTCCACCTCTACCACTCTTTCTTCTGGCTTTTGTTTGGCCTTTTAAAGAACCCCGAGGTAATGAGGCCTGCCCCAAGTCCCAGCACATCTGTGAAGTCCATAAAAGGCCCCTTTTTCACTTCAATATTCATGGCCTCGTGCTTGTGGCAGGCGCAGGACCCAGCCCTGCACGACAGGGACTGCGGGGGCTTCCTGGCTCCTCTGCCCGCACTGAAACAGCGGCCTCACAGAGGCATCAATAGTGCTCCCAAAAACTGGGAAGCAAGGGGAGACCAGCTGGGTACGGGGAGAATAAAGAGGCAGGGGGGGAACAGCTCTGTTCGCTTCCTCTGGAGTTTTCCCTTGTTTGCTTTCTTGCCTTTTCAGCTTCGTCTCTCCTGTTCCCTTAAAACATTTCTTAGAGGCATAAGGAACTTGTTGGAGCAGCACAAACCCATCCCACAGGGTCTGGGATGCACAGAAGGCCTGGGGACAGGTTGGCAGGATGCTGGAAGCCTGCTGGCTTTAAGGATGGGAGACCTGCTCCTTTGATAACCACCTGGACTTTCAGGTTGAAGCAGCAGGTAAACCCAGAACTGATTCCTGTGTAAAGAAATTATTACAGTGTACAAAGCCAGGCATGAGGGACAAGTGTGTATGTGGTACCTGGGTTTGAAAATAAAGTGGGGGATGGGCCAAAAGGTAAAATTCCATGTCCATCTTTAGCTTGGTACCCTGTGTCTCCAGGGCCCTGGCAGAGGAAGGTTTCCCTAGATGGCTCCAGCTCAGCAAAAAGCCTTGTGCTCAGCTCATCCCTGACTTTCATCCACTAAATTCATGCCATGCCTTGGGTGGAAGCTCCAGCCAGGGTAGAGGAGATGCACAGGAATCCCAGTGATCCCACTGCCTGGTTTTCCCCTGCAGCAAAGCACACATTACACCAGAGCCTCTGGAGCCAGAGATGAGCCTCCAGGGGCCTCTTACACCAGTTTCCCTCATTCTGAGCACAGTCCAACATCCAGCCTCTCCCCATGGGCACCGTGACCACCCTCTGAGGGGGCCTGGGATGGCACCAAAGAAATCACAGTGTACTCTGCAACCACCTCTGTGAAAACAACACTCAGATCCACATCTCTGGGCAGTTTTACGCTTATACCTCAGTTCTCATCATGATAAACCTGTGTGTGCTGTTAACCCAGACCGGATCCCACAGCCTTCATCTCTTCCAACACCTTTTAATCAATAATCTTCCCAAAGCTGGCTGAGCAGAAGAACCACGGCCGTGTCTCAGGGACTGGTGACACTTCACCAAAAATGATCCTTCTCTACATCTGGGCTGGACTGCACTTGGAGTAACCTGCTCATCACACGTCCACTGACATTCTATCTTGTCCTAGTGAGCTCCACAAATCCAGGTTTCCCAGTTCCTCGCCTGCGACAACCTCTGCTCCCCCTGGCTTTGTCCCAGCACAGCTCCGCTCATGGACTTGAAGTCCTGCCACCTCTTCTGTTCCAGAGCTGGGCCCCACGGGCTCTGCCAGCACATCTCAATCCTGGCCTTGCTGTTCTTACCCCGAGGTCCCCCCACAGCTCTGTCATTGCTCCTCCATCCCCATTTGCAACACCCTCTTTTATTTTCATCCCACACCCCTGCACAGCTCTGCCAACAGCCCTTAATCTTGTCCTGCAGTTCCTCTGCTGTTCCAGCCCTGGCTGGATACATCAAGTTAAAGACCTTTCAATATAAGACTCTTTCAGGAAAGATAAACAAATTTAACCTCATAAACCTTTCCCGATCCTGAAAAACCAGCCCGTGAGAATGAGGCACCAGAGACCACTTAACCACACATGAGAAACACATTCCTCCTGCTGTTTGCAAGCCCTGCTTCATTTGTCTGAGTGTCAGCCCGACTGCCTGAAGCCAAGAGGTGTGTGAGAGTGGGCACGAGCAACCACCTCCCTCCTTTTACTTTGTGTCTGGGAAAACAGAGGGATGCAGCAAAAGCCATTAAGGCAGCTGCCCTTGGAGAGCAACTGCTTCTTTTTCCCCTCTTCTGCTTCCTTCCCGTTCCTGTATCCTTGTGGTTATTTAATTTTTATAGCTATACACACTATATATAGAGAGATACGCACTATAAATATATATATGTACACACACACACTCTCTATATATGTGCACACATTATATATATATCTAATATCTATCTATCTATCTATCTATCTATCTATCTATCTATCTATCTATCTATCTATCTATCTATCTATCTATCTATCTATCTATCTATCTATCTATCTATCTATCTATCTATCTATCTATCTATCTATCTATCTATCTATCTATCTATCTATCTATCTATCTATCTATCTATCTATCTATCTATCTATCTATCTATCTATCTATCTATCTATCTATCTATCTATCTATCTATCTATCTATCTATCTATCTATCTATCTATCTATCTATCTATCTATCTATCTATCTATCTATCTATCTATCTATCTATCTATCTATCTATCTATCTATCTATCTATCTATCTATCTATCTATCTATCTATCTATCTATCTATCTATCTATCTATCTATCTATCTATCTATCTATCTATCTATCTATCTATCTATCTATCTATCTATCTATCTATCTATCTATCTATCTATCTATCTATCTATCTATCTATCTATCTATCTATCTATCTATCTATCTATCTATCTATCTATCTATCTATCTATCTATCTATCTATCTATCTATCTATCTATCTATCTATCTATCTATCTATCTATCTATCTATCTATCTATCTATCTATCTATCTATCTATCTATCTATCCATCCATCCATCCATCCATCCATCCATCCATCCATCCATCCATCCATCCATCCATCCATCCATCCATCTACTATATTTATAAAGAGATACATATATATATGAGTGGGTGTATAAACACATCTCCTCACTTCACTGCTACTTCCACTTGCTTTCCTGCTCTCTCCTGCACTTCTCCATCTTCCCGTCCGTATTTCCCCCCTCCCCTGCCTGCTTTTCTCCCAGCACACACAAACACTCCCAGCTTTACATGGGGAAAACACCGAAGGACGTGACTGTACTCCCGGGATAAGGACCCACGGGCGCAGCTCAACTTGGCCAACAACAACTCCGGCTGCTGCTGGAAATGTGCTGGGAAGCTGGGCTGTGACATTCGCCTGCAATTGAACCCCTGTGCCTGTCTCTGCGAGCCGCGAGAAGAAAGAGAAGAAAGGAAAGTATCGGGAGGAGAGAATGCGAGTGACAGAAAGAAGGATTGAATGAAGGAGCGAAAAGAAAGAAAGATATCCCTGCACCGCTTGGTCCTTTATCAGCCCTGTCATCTGGTGCAGGGCCCTGCCCGCATTGTCTCACCTTGGACCAAACAAAAAGGCTCTTTTTTTTTTGTGCAGATTCCTTTAGAGCTGCCAGAAGCAGCACCTTAGGGGGTCGCCAGGGGCTGAATGTGCAGCTGACAGCCCCGAGCGGCCCGATGTGATATCAATAAACTCCGACACGTCAACTCTTCAGCACAGCTCATGTGGAAGGTACGGCTTGAATATTAAAACCTCCCGAGGCCGGGGAATAAGCTGAGCCTGGAGAGGGGGGCAGGAGGGGGCTCACAGCAAGGCGAGGTCGCTGCACCAGCACAAACCGAGGGCCAAGGCACCAAAACAAGAGGCACCGTGCAAAAAGAGCTGCCACCTGATGTCCCAGGAGCTGCTCGGGGGCTTTTTGCCTTTATTCAGTGAGGACAAGAGTCCTACAGGACGTGTGGCTTCTCCTCCAGGTCCTGGGACAGGGATTGTCCTTGAGGAGCAAACTGGGCAGGAGCGCAGGTCCCAGGCGGAGCCTCCTGCTCCTGCTCCGAGGAAATTTGCTTCAGGGAGCAAATCAAGCTCCTGACACCCTGCTCTGCCCTCGGATGGTGCTGACAGGGACAGGGCAAAGCTCCCCAGGGTGACCAACCAGGCAACACCAGTGCCCCTGATGGGACACTGGAACCCAGCAGCAAATTTCCTGCCACCAAAAGGAGGGGCTTTCCCAGAGGAACAGGCACAGCACCACAATAAGGGATCTTTCCTGCCTCCTAGCACAGAATGTTGGCCTCTGCTGACATTTTCCAGCGTTGGGTTCCAGAGGGAACGTGCCCAGATGAAGTTAAAGGGGCAGCATTGACTGTGCCCAGAGCCAGGCCAAGCCCATAATATCCACAGTCTCCATTTCCATCAGATCACAGCTCTGACATTTAATTCTTGGGGGGTAAATTGCTCAAATTTAACACTTGAGCTCTCAGACACCGATTTCCCTGAAGGGTACGGGGAGGCCAATCCCACTCCCAGAGCAGAGCTGTGCTGAATGTGTCCTGCAGCCCCAGGGAGGGCAGGACACAACTGTCCCATGAGCAAGACAGAAGTTCCAAAGTCTCCAGCCCCACAGAGGAGTTTTTGAGGAAGCAGAGAACTCTGTGAGCACGGTATTCCATGGGGTTTATCTGCCAAGTATTTCCCGGGATATGTGACTTCATCCTCTAGGTATTTTCCAATGTAACAAGGGATCTTTCAGGAGCTTGCAGTGATCACTTTCCCTCTTGGATTGTGATCCTATGAGGCAACCGTGCCCTGACAGACACGGGGCAGAAGCTGAAACCTTTCACAGCTACCTCTTGCTCAGGAATTCAAGCTGAGGAGCAAAGTCAAAAGCATTTCCCACCGGGATGAAACCAGGAGCTGAGCTCTGAGCTCTGTGCTCAGCAGGTGGAGGGACTGAATACACGGAAATAATGTTTTGTTCACTCACAGATGGGAGCAGGTATTTCTAACACTGATTCTATTTTGGTTAGTGCAGATCTGGAGGGTTTTTTCTGGAGTTTTTTAGTGCAAATCTGCAGTTTGACAGTCAAGTCTCCCAAACACAGGGGAATGCTCCAGGATGATCTTAAATAATTTCTGTTTGACTGGACTGTTTGTTTGCCTTCAAATAAATGATAAAAATATGTTAATCTAAGTTAGTAGAAACATTTCAGCTGACCTGAAATGAAAGATCTTTGTTTTCAAATTGTTCAATTAGATTTTTTTTCCTTCATTTCAACATGAAGATGTGATTTGGGAAGACACTAAAATCCCTTTTTATTTTCTGATTCCCTTCCCACATGTGGCCACTGGTCCTGGGGTCTTTGTAGAAGCCTCTGGTCTTGCTTTAATTCATGTCCCAGGAATCCAGAGTGTTGGGACTGTGTTCTTTAGGGATGTGATATCTCAGATATCAAAAAGTTGGTTTCCCTGTGACCACAACTGTGGAAAAGGGAGGGGATTTGTGTGCCTGGATCTGTGGGACAAGTGGAGCCTTCTGTGGCATGAGCTCATTTCTGGCACCAACAGTTAACACAAACAGATTCTGAGAAAAATCGGCGAATAAAGTAGATATTAACAACTCTCCCCTAAAACCAAATGCCAGAAACCCAAGGAAAACCACTGGAAAACCAAGCAGTGAAGTGTTGCACAAAGAAAATTCTCACCCTCAGCTTGAACAGACAGGGCAAGTGCACAAATGTCACAGGAAAAATATTTTTCCAGCTACTGATGAGCCCACATGAGAATCCCTCACCCTTCAAGGGACCCGGTGGTATGGGAGTTAGTTCCACGCCGGGCAGAGTTTTGAAAGCTGAGCACTGACCATGCCAAACTAACCCCTTTCATCCACCCCTTCTCCCCAACCAAATTTTACAGACCAGAGCAAATTAGCTGGAATGCTTAATGAACCTTTTGATATTCATACTTCTTCAGCTGGTAAATAATTTCATTCTGCACGCTGAGGACGTTCAGGGTGCAAGCACGGAGATTTTCCTCTTGGGAGAGGGTAAGTTGGCTTGGCTAAATTAAGAAATTACCTCCCCCTGAAATTCGAAACACTTCAGAAATGCAGTTGTCTGAATTGCCCAGATTCTCTGTGTTTCAGTGTGAAACAATATTAAGTGTTATTTGTCTTTCTGTAGTTCCTCCAGACCGTAACTGGGGTTAGGTTGGGGTTGGAGGGAGGGAAAACATGGGTAAAGGATGGCAGGAAGGCAAGATGTTGAGAATTCATTTTTCCACTGGGAATAAAATCTGGATGTTCTGACTCCCAGGTGGCTGCTGGACCCACTGGTCCTTCCTTTGTGGATTATTTTGCCAAAAGAAATGAATGACATGGTCAGATCCCTTGTACCCCCCCAGATGGGCTGCAGAATTCCTACATGGAATCCCAAACTCCTGGTTAGGTGAGAACATCCCTTGTGAGAGACATCCCTGTGCTAAATATCACCTGCAGCTCTAACACATTAGTCAAGTAATTGCTCAGCCTGCCCTTCTTCCTTCAACACTCTCCTCCATGCCTAAAGATTCCCATTTCATGCTTCAGAAATCCCAGAGAGAACAAGCTCTTGGGTTTGCTGGACAACTCCAGAGCTGTCAGAAGTGGTAACAAGGCAGAGCTCCCTCTGCTATCCAGCAGGAGAAGCCTTCAGGTGCCATCTGGCAAATCCAGGAGGTTTGAAATCGCAGGTGCCCTTTGAAAACTAGACGATTTCTTTGGTTTAATGGTTGTTTTCTAAACAGCAAAACACTCAAGTCAGCACCTGAACAACTTTCTCCACAATGCAAAATATAAACTGTGCCTTGGCACAGCCAGAAGCAACAGACTTGGATGTGAAGCCTCAGGAAAACACAAGCTCAGGGGCTGGAGGCCAGGGACAGGAGCCCAGGGGATGGGCTGGAGCTGTGTCAGGGCAGGGTCAGGTTGGATTTTAGGGAAAGATTCTTCCCCCAGAGGGTGGTTGGGCACTGCCCAGGCTCCCCAGGATTTGGTCACACTCCCAAGGCTGCCGGAGCTCCAGGAGGGTTGGGATGATCCTCGGGGACCTTTGGGGATGATCCTATGGTTGGACTCAATGATCCCTGTGTGTCCCTTCCAACTCAGTATATTCAGTGATTCTTGGAAAATCACTAAAAATGTGGTGCATTCCCCACTCCTCCTTAATTTTGGGTGGGATCACCCACCCCACAGCAGCAAGGCCTGATATTCCCTTTGTACCCACAACCAACCTTCCTCTCCCATTGATTACCAGGGACCCCTGGGTAGCAATTTTAACCCCGCTGAGCTCTCGGTGGGGAGAAACCCCACTGGGACATTCAACCCTTGGGACATTCAACCCTTGGGACATTCAACCCTTGGGATATTCAACCCTTGGAATATTCAACCCTTGGGCTCCAAGCAGCAGCGGGAGGAGCCGAGCCCCGTTCTGGGAATGCCGAGGCTGCCCCAGGTCACGTAGCCACGGTTCCACTCCCCACTGCGAGGGGCCCCAGCTCTGGATATTTGGATGTTTGGAGCGGCTTTAGCGGCACAGTGGGAGCTGGGGAGGCCTTCCCAGCCCTTTGTGATGGATACGCTTTTCGGTCCGATGCTGCCAGGGCTATTCCTATTGGAAATGCCACCAGAACACAGGAGGGATTTTCCACTCCCTTCTCAGCCATTATCTTATCTGTCGGTATTGTCCCGGTTGGGATTGGGCTCGGGGACAGCTCAGGGACAGCTCAGGGACAGCTGACACTCACACAGGCACAACTCAAGGAGCTCCAGCCTTGAACGTCATGGGCTGGGCCAGGACTGGGTGATTTAAAGGCTTTGTGTCCCAGGGATCTGCTGATGTTCCTGGGAAAAGCTCTGCAAAGGGGGATGCATTCCCTGCACCTACTGATGACACCAAGGTTGTGTCTTGGATCCCACATTCAAGATGGTGATGACACCAAGGTTGTGTCTAGGATCCCACATTTAAGATGTTTCCCAGCTCAGAATATTGGGGGATATTGGGTGGGAGCACCCACTCAAACCAGCAGAGACTGGGTATTCCCTGTGTATCCACAAACAATCTTCCTCTTGTGTTGCTTATTAAGGATTTTGCCTTGTGTTGACAATTCCATGGGAGTTTTCTCCTTCTTGGTCCACAAGCAAATAAAGCAAAATCCATCACAAACAAAGCAAAATCCACCACAAAAAAACAGAGCAAAGTCCACCACAGACACACTTCAACATCTGGGTCTAAACCCTTCACTCTTAGTTTTAGTTAAACTCACTACAACCATCCATTGTAGGAACAGCCCAGATTTTCCTTTGCACAATTTAACATTTATATTATTTTATATTCTTGCAGAATATCACTTGGATCCGTTTCATCCCCAGAGCAAAAAGGTTTCCCTTCCAAAATCTCAAAATTCCATCAAAAACATCCAAAAACTCAGGTCAGGTGCGTAATTTTATATATTAAAAAAATGAAGTGGTATTTATCAAACTCAGGATTTTTAGCAGAGAAATAATATTTAGATTAAAAATATTTTCTTAGTCTACAGCCATGCTACATGGGAATAATTCCTTATCATTTCTTATCAATTTTAACAAAACCTGAGGGATTTTCTTCACATTTTAACCCCTTCTAAACACTCGACCTTCAAAGTTTTTGTTGATGGCACTTGAGATGTTTCCCAAACCTGCACAATGTCACCCTCTGCTGACGCATTCAAAGAGAAGTTTTTATAACAAAAGAGATAAATGGTCAATTTAATCCAGAATCCTGCCCCTGACAGCTCCCAGTGTTGGATTTATCCCAATGGAGACATGGCTCCAATGGGAATCTTCCCAGTGCCAATTAACTCCTGGTGGATTGGAGCTAAAATATTGCTTTTTTTCTATTAAAAATAGTTATTTCCTACATAGGATTAAACTCTGCAGCACCCAAAAGTTCAGTTGTTATCTAAGACAACTTGAGCCTGAAAATCTAGTCTGGAAATGCCTCCCAAGAACCATAAGAAATCAATATTTGAAAGGTGTTTAGATACACAAAGAGAGGGGGAAAACCCCCAACCAGTTCCTTACTTGCAAGCAAAATTCTGCTATGAAAACTGCAAGTCTGAGAGGAGGTAAAGACTGTCTAAATAAGGTAATGAATAACCATTTTATTATTAGAAAAGCTTTTATATTCATGAAAAAAGGCCTGAGCCTCCTTGCTGACCTCCATCCCTCCTCGGCTCACTGTGCAGGGAGTGCTCATGGAGTTGTTTGTCTTTAAAAGGCCCTGATTTAGCACTTTCTAAACCCTAATCCATGAGCTTTAGAGTTAAAAATGGTACCCAACCGCTTTCATCTGTGTCCAAATGGCCAGATACATTTAAATAAAACAGCACAAATGATTTCCTAGCAAAGGTCCACACCTAAATAAAGGTGGGGAGAAATCTGGTAAAGGCTAAAAAACTATACTAATAATTTATGAAGCTTCTCATATGCTTATAATTCTGTCTGTGACACCCAAAGATCTGGGCAGAATGTAGAATTAGAACAGGACAAAAAGGATAAATAGAAATTACAGTTCTGTGAATAAAATTGTGCCTCTGAGGTTCTTTGTGGCTTCTAAGTGCCATTGGCAGAGACACTGGTGTGGAGCCAGGGAAGTGGGATTTATCCAAAGAAATGGTCTGGAAGCTTTGCTCCAAGGTAGCTGCCACTTATCAGGTGTGTTTATGTTATTTTTAACATAAAAATTGTTGTTAAATGGAGAAAAGAGAAAGTGGGAATGACTCAATGAGGGAAAAAGGGGTGAAAAAAGTCCTTGGGGATGAGCTTATCTGTCACCACAGACCAGCAGAGTTGTGGTGAAGTTATATATATATAAATATAGAAAAATTATTAAAAAATAAGGAAATGCTCTGGATGGCCTGCAAGAGTTGATGCCAAGCCACTCACACCCATCCACGGGTCCATCTGGATGAGAATTCACAGGCAGAGCCTGCACTGGGTGGGAAGTGGCTCCTCCTGCCCGTGCTGCTCCCTCCTGTCCCTCAGCCAGAGGTAACGAAGTTGCAGAGCTCACTGAGCAGGCAGGGAGGGTTTTATTCCTAACCCTCAGCTTCCCCTGAAACAAACCCAACAGCAACTCAGCTGCTCTTCCTCTATTATTATTTTTGTTGGAGAGGCTCCCCCAGCCCCTCCCTCCCTCCGGATCTGCTGCTAATAAGACTCGTGTAAGTTTGTTGTACACCTGCCAAATTTGGGGATGGGACCAGCAGCCAGCTCGAGTGGTTGCTGTTTTTCCTGGGCAAGAGAGTCCTGCCAGGAGTGAGGAATCACCTGAAAGCTGCAGCACCGTGGTGGGAGAGGGGCTGGGAATGAGAGGGATGGAGGAGAAGGATGGAAGGAAGAGCAGCCGCTGAGGAATGTCCTGGGAGAGCTTTAAAAAGCAAGTGCAGCCCCTGGGATGTGCTTTGGGGAGAGAGGCAGAGGCTGAACCTGCTGCAGGGATTTACTGAGTTCTGCTTTTATTGCACAGCACAGATTTTGGCTGTGCTTGTGCTCAGGGCGGTAAATAATAAAATAAATAGAAATAGAAATTAAAAATAAAAATAAAAATAAAAATATCTGAGTGCAGCAGTACATGAAGGGAAGGAAAGCTCAGAAAGGGCTACACTGACTCACTCAGCCAGCCCAGGGAACACTGGCTGGGGCAGACAATGATGCCAGCACAGGCTGCTGGAAGGGCTGGAGCAGGTCCCCAGGTGCCCAAGGGCTGCTGGAGTTGCCCCAGGGTGGGTCTGGCCAGTTGTCCTGACCTCTGCACCCCTTGCTGGGGTGACCATGGAATGACCACAGCCAGGGTGCTCTGAAGTCTCATGGCACCAGAGCTGCTCCTTTCCCAGATCCCCTTCCAACCCAGACCATTCCACGATCCTGAGAGAGCAGCCATGGCCATCTGGATTAACTGCCCACTCCTGACTGGCCACCTGCCCATTTTAGGGCTCTCTTGACCAATTAATTGCCCAAATTGGGACTGACTGACCCTGTCAGAGCCACTCTGATCTTAAAGCTCGTTCAGTCCCACCCATGGCAGGGACTGCCCCATCCCTGGAAGTGTCCAAGGCCAGGTTGGAGCAACTTGGGACAGTGGGAGGTGTCCCTGCCCATGGCAGGGGGTGGAACTGGATGGTCTAAGGTCCCTTCCAACCCAAACCATTCCATGATTCCATGAAAGAAGCAGGAGAGGAGAGGCTGGGGGTGTGGGCAGCACGGAGAGGCTGTCAAAGACCACAGAGCTCCTTCTGCAGAAAGAGCAGGATTTTGATGCCTCATGAACAGAGATGTTCACACAAGAGCTGGAGGAGAAGGTGGATTTTAGCAGAATAACCAAGAAGTCAGGAGGGAATAAATTCAACAGCAAGAAAAAAAATACAAAAGACTTAGTAGGTCATCTCCAGCACACGTCACTCAGCACAGGGCTGCTCTTGCCAGTAGGAATTTTTCCTCTGAAAGTTGATAGTTCAGTTTAAGTCCCAGCACTTTCTCTGGTGTCCAAATGCCACAAGAGAGGGAAATCCAGGCAGTCCAGCGCTAAGTCCGAAAAACCTTTTTTTTTTCCTTTTTTTTTTCCCCCTCCTGTCCCTATTTCTTTAAACTCAGACAAAACTCCCTCTGAAGTGGAGTGGAGCAAAACACGAGGGCATTTACTCAGAGCTCAATTCAGATGTCACTGGGGGTAAATCTCCAAAATGCCAGCTGGCTCTTGCTTGAGTGAGCACTCATTGCTCTGCCGCCCAGTAAAACCTGAACTGTGCCCACAGGACATGTAATGGAGAAGGGACAAGCCTGATATGGAAAAACTGGGGCTCAGAGCATCAGAGGTTTTTATTTAATTAAAGCTGAGCTGTTCAGCATCTGTGTTGCAAGCGTGGATGGCAGCACAGTCCCTGGGGAAAGGCAGTTTGCAGATATTGTGGTAATAAGGCCGGGCAAGCAGCTTTCTCCAGAAATTGCACCAACTAAGACAACTCAGTTGGTGTCACAGCAGCGTGATATGGTCTGTTGAGCTGCCTGCAGACAGCTTTAATTGTAATTTATAGGGGCTGAGTGCCTGAGAGTGAGCTGGTTTGAAAATGTGTGGAAATGAGCGCTCGGCTGGTTCAGAATAGTCCCAAATATCTCTCACAGGCTGCGAGGAACTGAGTGAGATGTCCTTGATCTTTTTTTTTTTTTTTTTCACTCTGCAGGAAGGACCTCGTGGTTATTTCTCCCAGCTTAACCAGTACAGGACACATTAAAACACAACAAAGCCAAAAAGCCCCTCGATGGTTGCAGAAGAGAGGGGGGGAAAAGTTACCGAAAGCTCAATGAAGGCAACAGCCGTTCCTTCCCGCCTCAGGTCTGATTCAATCAGGTCTTTCAAAAGGAAACTCCTGTCACCACAAACTGCCTTTTCATGCCAGATTCCTCCAGCTCCCCCTCTCTGCCCCATCCCAGCGACTTCCAACAGCACCGATCAATCTCCAAGCGACACCCAGCTCACTCCCCCTCCTGCCTCCTCCTTCTCCCAGCTGCCTCCAGCCACCGCCGTTCCCAAGCAAAAGGCAGCTTCACCCAGGAAGGTGGTGGAAAAAATGTGGACAAATTTCTGATTTGCAACACTCTGGGAATGGGTTTATTGCCATTGTTTGAGTGCAAATGTATAAATAAAGCAAAACGAAGATTCCAGGGTGAGTCCGATGAAAAGCAGAAAACAAGAAATTTTATGGCCATAAGTGGCGTGGGCTAATGGTGATTTTTGAGGCACTGGACCATGGTAGTTACTTAGCTAAATGATTGCTGTGAAACCGGGCAAGAGGCTTATTTCTTAATTACTGTTACATATTATGTCAAGCTGACACTTCAAGGCACTGATAAAGTTGGCCAAGAAAAAAAAAACCCAACCCCAACCAAAGCGTTGCCATTGTGAGAGGGTGTTTTTAAAGCCTGTTACGTGGGGGGCATGGCTGGCACTGAGAAAAGGCAAGGCTGGCCCCCAAAAAAGGGGTGCAGCAGGTTTGTGCTCTCCTCAATTTCGATCCCCAGGACAGGAGAGGATGGATAAATCCCTGGGAAGCTGGCGGGGTTTCAGCTGGCGGAGGAGGGAGGCTGGAGGGGACTGGAAGGAGCCAAGAGGGCTGGTGGCACTGGGACAGAGGAGAGGGACAGCCCTGCTGTCCAACCACTCGGAGAGAGCAAGAGGTGGATTTTCCTCTTGGCTGCATGGAGCCAGCCCAGCATTTTCAGGACCAAATTGCCATAACTGGGAGCAAAATTCATCCCCAAGGAGTGGCACCCATGGGAAGAGGCGATGGAGGGAGGGAAAGCACTGTCAGATTTCTTGTGCCTATGGAGCTGATCCTGGAGTGCTTCCAGGATGCCAAACCTCCTCCTTCCTCTGTACATCCAGAGATTTGGATTCTGTGTCCCTGTGTGCCCTCAGAGCAGTCACTGGGATCCAGTTTTCCTTTAATCTCTTTGCCCTGGTGTAACATCCTGAATAAGGTGGGACATGAGCAATCCAGCTGCTCCTTCCCTCCTCCCAGATCTATTTATCCATCAGCCATTATGTTGTACCCATGTTTTGATCATCTATAGCCCAGATGGAAAAATCTCCCTTGGAAGTAGCTCCAATAAATATCCCATGGGCTTGGAGTCCCCCAGGCTGCAATTCTGTTACTTCACAAACTAAATATATATAAAGCTCTCAAAATATTGGCCTCTTCCTTGGGTTTTTATTGTCCAGTGCACCAGGAGATTCACAAATCCTAAAAAAAATCATGGTCTCTGCACTAAAATCTTATAACAGGAGCCTGTGGGTTTTTGTCCATGTGGGTTTTTCCCAGTTTAAACCAGTGAAATCCAGGGAATTCCACCTTTGCAATGGTGTAAATTGTCTTAATAATTGACTCAATATTAAAAAGGATAGGAGGAAATCCTAGAGAATATTGAGCCTGGAGAGATGGACAGAGCAGCCTCATCCTGTCCTACCTGATCCCTGGGTTTAATTTGATTTAATCAGCCAAATCAACACCTCCATCTCCACCCTTCAATTTATGGCAGGCAAAATCCAAATACTAGATTTACACTTAGGTCAGTTTTACTCTGTGTAAGCTGATTATCCCCCATATTTAAATTAAAAAACAACCACAAACCTCCCTGTGCAGGAATGCTAATGGCAAAATATATTCACAGCTTATTTAATAACCCCAAAACTGCATAATTGCAACAAGTAAGCTCATCCTGAGGTGTTGAACTTCTATTTTTGTGAGCAGAAAATTCTTCTGCCTGAAAAACAAGGACGGGAAACAAAAATTCCTCGCTGAGGTTCCTCCTCAGCCTGGGAATTTTCATTCCCTTGGAATTAGTTTCTGTCCTCAAAACTCCTGTGAATAAATTAATTATTTGTAAACTGTGCAATCAACTGGCCATGCTCCCAAAAATGCATTGGTCTGCCATTGATGTTGGAGAACAAGTAAGGGCACCTCTTCAAAACTTTGGGAAAAGGAACAAAACACAAACAAACCAAACAAAAAAATACAGAAAGTCAGGATTTTTTTTTCTTTCCTTTTTTTTTTTTTCTTTCAGCTCTTTGGAATAATTTGCCTCCAAGAGCCCTGGATTTGCTCCAGTATTTTTTGAGGGAGGAAACATGCAGAGGTTTAATTCTTTGACTCCATCAGGTTCAGGTTACATGTTGGGGTATAAAATTATAAACAAATGGGCGGCATTTCCATTTCTGAAGGGTTTCCAGCCCCTTTTCCAAAGGGTTTCCAGCCCCCTCGCCCCTCTGGAAGGGACATCACAGGCAGAGCCGCCCGTGTAAGGGGACCCAGGTGGCTGCACCCCCAAACAACACATCCTTTCTGCCCTTCTCCAAAGTGCTGCTCCCTCCCTCCTCTGCCTGGATCCAATCCAACCTCAAATCCCAGGTCGGCCTCAGATGAGCCCCCAGGAAATCAGAATTGGGTCCCAAACCCAGAGGTTTGAGCAGTGGGGATTTTGTAGTCCTGGGAATGTGGATCCCGGTTTTTAGGGGAGCTCATCCCTACTGAGGATAAAGGAGAAGGTGTCAAAGGACCAGGACAGGACAGGACAGTGCCCACATTTTCCTTGATTCAGCTCCCTTTTGCCACTGCATTTCGGGGGGGGACACCAAGTCAGAACAGCTTGGCCAACAACCAAACCAGAGGTGTTTTCTCCCTCTACTAAAAAAGATTTATAACCTCCTCACTCTGTTGTCATATTTATGCCTGGAAAGGGAAGAAATTAAAGTTGTCAAGTCCACAGAACCATGGAATCATGGTTTGGGCTGGATAGCACGAATTTAGTCGAGGCTTTTGGCTCCCAGGAAGGGAAGAGACAAAGAGGAGACACTTTTTGTCTTAATATGGCTCAACTGGAGGATCCTGCCCAACCCTCCAAGGCCCCTGTGGAGATCAGAGGGTGAGTGGCAAAGACACACAGAAAACTGGAGGGAATGCTGGAATTCAAGGCAGTAAAATCACCTGCAATTACAACCCTAATCATGAAATGGTAACGATGCTGTTTCATAATTAACACCAACATGCTCCTTACAAAGGCAGGGCAGGTTGTAGGAAGGACTTTTTTGAAGATCCTGACTGATGTGTAAATACTGCAAGAGGCAAGAAAAGGTGTCTGACTGCAACTGGGTGGCTTTTCTTTCTGAAATACCCCAAATTGCAACAGCCTGGAGTAAGAATCTGCCACGTCTACTTTTATAGAAGGTGGCAGTGGAAGTATCCTCTTAATCATGTCTGTGTTTGCTGCCATGAGGTGACTCACATGTAGAAAATGAAATAGAGGATCAATAATTTAGACATGAGACCATAAGGACCAAACCCTAAACAGACTTAGGGGAGTGATAATTCTTAGGAGTGATCTCCCTGCAGCCTTGGCAGGTCCAACATTATCCCTGTTTCTGGGATGTGGTGAGGAGGTGCTGCTCCAGAGCTGGTTCACAGTCACCTCCTGGGTTATTTACAGCAGCACTCAGATGTTTCTAGTGGAAGATGTCCCTGGAATGAGGTGATTTTTAAGGTTTCTTCAAACCCAAACCATTCCAGCTCCTCTCATTACAACCCCCTGCCATGGCCTTCCACCAAACCAGGTTGTTCCAAATCCAAGCCCAACCTGGCCTTGGGCACTGGAAGTGTTGAACAATCCAGCAGCAGAACCAGATTTTAAGTCTTCAAAGCCATGATTCAGTTCCATGTTCTTTAGAGAAAATAGGATCTACCAAGAGGGGCCAGATTCCTGTTTGCAGATTCATAATTGCAAATTAAATGTCCTGGTGGTGGTGAAGTAAAAATCAGTACCTGGAGTTATAAAGATTTATGAAATAAGAGTGAGTGAAATAAAAATCAGCATCTGGAGTTTAACAGATGAAGTTCCTTATTTGGCACAAGCTAAAGGAGGTCCATCAAATCCCCCAGTTTATGGCAGAATCCCTCCTTTGAAACCTCTTGTGTGAGCACAACTCTGCTACAACGAGCATCCAGAGAGATTCCACACTCTGGGAATGCTGATTTCCAGCTGAGCTAATGATCCCCTTTTCAACTGTTCACTTTTAGAGGAGGTGGAAGTGGAAGGATCTTCTCAATCCTGTCTGTGTTTCCAGCTCTGAGGAGCCTCACGTGTATAAAATTAAATATGGACATAAGTAATTGCAGATTTGGGACCTGAGACAATAAGGACTGAATTTCCAGTGGCTCAATCCAGAACTGCCTGGCTTAAATTGGGAGATGTGGTTATGAATGATCACGTTTTCCTGTGCCCCAGAGCTCTGAAATACACACAAATGTATTTTTCATGCACCAACCAAAGTTCTGAGCAATGAAACCCAGACCAAAAATGTGAGGATGTGGCAGGGGGTGAAGTAACTGATCCCTCCTCTGATCCAAATAGGAATCTCCTATAAAATATCCTGGTTTTCCTGCACATAATGAATGTATTTCTAAATCCTTCTCATGAGATTTCTTAGATTTGTCAGTATGGGCAATTCTTTGCAACAGGGAAATAATTTATCAAATAATCAGAATACAACACCCAGAAGTGTGTTACAGCCCAGGAGATCAGAGATTGTGGGTCCCAGACCCCCAAAATCTTGAAGCTCCTCCTCAAACCCACAGTCAGGGATCGACTCAATTTACAAAACTCCATCAAGTGAAGCCATTTCAGGTTTGGGGGGAGTTTGACCCAGGGAGTGGGTTGATGATTTGTGGAGGTGGAGACACAGATTCGCTTCCTTCTGTGAGCTCCCAGTGGGACACAGAATGACAAATCCAGCCAGTCCTTTAATTTCCTTACCCATAAAAATATCTCTCATTATATTGCCCTTTTTTCTAGGCTAGAGTGCCCCCAAATCCAGTCACAATCACATGCACATTCCCAGATTTTTCAGCTTGGTCACATTTCATTGTGACCTTTTAAAACACTTTTTTGCCCCCTGCTTCAAAATACAAAATGAGTGGAATAAACCAGTGAGCATCTATTCAGTGCTTGCTTGCAAATGAAAAAGAAACCCACCCACAACACTCAGAAATGCTCACAGGAGCCTTTAAATAGTTTTTTTGGTTAACTGTGATGTTGCCTGTAGCTCTTTGCGGCACTTTCAGAGCATCAAAGCTCAGATTTGTTATATTGAACCTGGAAAGCTTCAAAAAGTTTTTTTGTAAATTAAAATTAAAAAAAATATAAAAAAGAGAGAGAGAGAAGATACCAAAAGCTATGAAGTGGGATTTTTTAGATGGGAATGTGCTTTGATTTCAGTGGTAAATGCAAATAATACCCTCTCCTCCTCCTCCTTCCTCCTGCACCCCCAACAGAGTTTTCAGACAGAAGGTGGGGAAAAACAAATATGGCATAAATTGTCTTGGTAAACAAGTAAATAGTGTCACTTAACTCTTCCCACTAGGACTCCTTGCTGGAACTCTGGAATTAGTTTATGGCAGGGCTGTGGCCAAAGGGCCCCCTCCCTGCAAACAGAGGTGAGGCCTCAAAAGCCATTGTCTCTTTAGTTAATTAATTAAGGTAATATTGAGTCAAGCTTTGCTTCTAAGTGCAGGGAACCCAGCTGGGGGCAGCAGCCCCTTGTTTGATGCCATGAATACGAAGGAAAGAGCTCCAGGCCCTGCATTAAAACCCCAAATCGTTTAAACCACACCGGGAAGGGAAGGACCTGAGCCCACTTTGTTTTACAACAGGGTCCCACCTCCTTCCATCAAACCCAGGGGTCACTTGGCATTTTCTCCAGGGTTTGTGACTCTTGGCTTTCAGGCAGCAGCCAAGGAGAGGCTGGTTGAGTTTTGCAGAGCTGATTCCTTTCCTGAAATGCTTCTTACCAATGCCTGCCCCAATCCCTAGAAATGCATTGGTCAATTCTGCTTACATGGGCAATCCTCTCATGGACATGGCCTGGGATGACTCATTTGGATAAAGTCGCCCACAAATGTAAAAGCCTTTGCAGGTCTGAGCCAGAAATGTGTTTTATTTCCGAGTATTGTCTGGTTGGTTGCTCCAAGAGGTGATTTGCCTCTAAAGGGGGGAAAAAAAGGGCAAATCTCCAGGTCCATATTCAATCTCTGGGTAAAACTCCTGTGCATACCATGGGAATTTTCCTGCATAAACCCACCAGGTTTTGAAGAGAAAGGAAAGCTGTGGACGGGGCTCTGCTTAGTCATTTTTACACAAGGTTCCAGTCCTGGCTTTGCTGCTGATACTCCACGTGAACCTGGGCAAGCTGCTTCCCTTGGGCTATCCCTAATAAAATATCCCTGGATCCTCTAGCCAGGAGTTGCATCCTTACCCTTCCCACTGCAAATCCCAGCTCCAAAGTCCATCCATCCCATCCAGAAATGCCTCCATCCCTACCCTCACACCACAGGCTCCTTGTGAATAAAAACGGATCTATTCCCTCTGCTTTCCCTCTAAAACGGGAGCTAACAAGGCCAAGGGCGTGGGATTCAACGCTTGGGAATTTCGGCACCTTCGTGGATTTGAACCTGTATTCGCCTCCCCTCATTCCCATATGTTGTGTATTAACACCTGCTGCTGTGTTAAGTCAAATTTCGTTCGGGATCTTCTCAGGGGAAAGCTTGGCTCTGGTCTGGATGTGATGCCGAGTTCCAGGCGCTCCAGTGGCACTGGAGAAATCCCAGTGATCGGAAATAGCTGACAACACCTGCTGGGGTGGAACCGGCAACAAGTGATAATCCTACGAGCAGCCAAGTGGGACTTTGGGGTTGGCCTGCTTAGCTGGCTCCTTGCATTGATTATGTGTGTGTGTTTTCCCTTTTTCCCCCTCCCCTTTTTTTTTTGTTTGCCTCGGGGAGCCACTGCGGGAATGGGAATGACCCAAAATCTGCTGGTCTTTCATCACCTCAGCTCCTCATCTGTTTCTTTTTTCCCCTCTTCTCCCCAGCCCCATTTATGATGCTTTCAGGCAAAATGTACCTTCTGGAGATCCCAAAAGGAAATAATAAAAATATTCCTGCACTGGAGGGGCTGGGAAAGGTCCCTTGTCCTGCAAAAATCCAGCTCTGTCTGTAGGTCTGTTGAAGTCGGTGGGATTACACATAAAATCAAACATTGGTGTATTTGCTTGAAGGGTCAGTGGGTAATTAATTCTAACATGGGGCCAAATTGTCAAATTTCTCCAAAAATTTGGGCGCAGGTTTCTTCCAGAGCTGATCCGAGGCAATAAAACACTGTCACCACGCGCTGTGTGAAAGCACCACCTCCAAACCCCAGCTGAGGATGGAGAGTCCTGCAGCATATTAAAGTCCACCTTGGGTTTACAAAGAGTTAAACAGCAAAACTGTCACCAAAACGACACATCACCTTCCTACACTCCCTCCAAACCACTGCCCTACCTGATTAAGCTATTTCCCTAATTAGAAAACGCGTTGGTTGGGGTTTTTTCCCCCTTTTTCTCTTTTTTTTTTGTTTTGTTTTTTTTTTTTTTTCTTCTCCTCCCTGCTGCTGTTTTGGCTTGCTTTGATTATTAAATAGATTGGTTTTGCCCTTGCGGCTCCGTGTCCGTTCAGGTCACCTCTCCAGGAGCCCGTGTCCTTTGCAAAGCTCTAAGTACAGGTTAGGAGGGGTCAGAAGTCGCATAACCCCCTTGAGGGGAGTTTGGCTTTAGCCAGCCATGAAATAGCGACTCTTCCGCTGCAGAGGGAAAGGTGAGGCTGGGGAAAGGGCGGTAATTTTATTATTATCATCATCGTTTGACCTCCCAACCCAGCGCCGGGAGCTGGCTCTCGTTAAGCAGGGTGCAAACAGGCCCTGCAAGCAGCCAAACTGGGCCGTGCTGGGAGTGATGAACCCCCCCCAAAATCCCTCAGAGCTCCTGGTGAGGTGTTCCCACCTCGGAGGGATCCCTTCCATGTGCCAACAGGGCTGGAAAGGACCCCCAGACACCCGGGATTGGGATGCCAGGGTAACACTGAGGGGTTGGGTGGGCTGGGGAGTCTCTGCTTTCGAGTTCACACCCTCCCTGGGTTATTTGTTGTGCTCTGCACACATGGAAGTTATTTGAAGAGCCGAACTGATGACAAGCTCACTTTTCCCCTATTTTTCCCACTGTCCAGGCAGCGAAATACCCCGAGATCCTAAAACTAAAATGCCCTCAGCTGCAAACACGTATTTAACCCCTCTGCCCTTCCAAGGCTTTATAATTTTTTTCTGAATTAACTCGTACAGCTCATTGTGATTTGATGAGGAACCGAAGCTGCTCAGTATGACCCAAATTTGCCCAAACATTGCTTGAATTGGCCCCTCCAGCCACGACACGGAGTCTGGGGGTGAGTGGAACAACAACCGCAGGTTTGGGCTTTAATTTGGGGACTTTTCCTGGCCCCCATTGCCGGTTTTGCCATTCCCTGCCCCTCTCCATGGGATGCTCAGGGCGTTTCTCCCCACCCCAGCATCCCAAGGCCCACATCCCAGGGAAAGGAGTGGAGGCAAAAAAAAAATAAAATAAATCCATCAAAGCCTATTAGTTAAATTGCTCTGTGCAAACCTAATTGACCACGAGGGATCTCCGAGACAAGCAGGCTGTAAATCGCGATTTTAACAGCGGCTGGGGGGAAGGAAAGACGAGACGGGGGAGAAGGAGAGGGAGAGGGAAGAAAGTTTGCGAGTGCTGGGGATCATTTTAGGCGACTGCCTGGCTGGAGGCTGCGGAGAAAGGAGGGTTGATCTGCAGCATATGGTGCAAAGAGCCAGTGCTGGGGGTGGAAGAATAAAAACCCCGAAGGCCGCAGATCCTAAGGAGCTATTTATTCCTCCCCCTGCAGATGTACATTAATGCAGGAGGAGTAGGGGGAGCAGATCTTTGGGTCGGAGAAAGAGAAACAGCGCTCCTTCCTTTTAACATGCTGTTGTCTGGCTTGATCTTGTCACTCCAAAGGGACCCATTCAGAGGTATTCATGCATCTGCCTCGGGGGGACAATGGGACCTTAGTTTATAAACTGTCTGTCCAGTTGCCTGCGGCCTTTAGTCCTTTTGTTTTCGCTTCTCTTAATAAACTTTTTGGGGGAGTTCATCAATACGCTTGAATAGCTGATGTTCTCATTCTCAGAGAGGGGAATAACAGAAGGTCTCGAAGGGTTTTTTTTTTTAATAGGGGTGGGGTGGGTTATTTTCCCCTTAAAGGGGAACAGAAGCTTGAAAAGCGTCAGAATAAACCCTTAAAAAAAAAAATCTGAATCAACCCCAAACAAAACCGCTATTCAAAAAGACGGGGAAATGTGCAACATTTAATTGCGCCCCCCCTCCCCAAAAAGCAATTTTCATCCTGCCGACAGAATTAAGACGATCTCCGACTAATTTTACAGCTCTCAAAATATTTTGGGTAGGGGGATTGGGAAGGAATTTCGGAGACCAGGCTCATTTCCAGGGGATTTAGGGCAGAAAGCTGCCTCTAACCTTTCCCCCTCCTTTCCCCCCTATTCCCCCTTCCCCCGGCAATCGCAGAAATCGCAGCCCAACAGCTCCTTTTCCCCCAAGCACTCTCAAAAATCCCAGGGAATATCCCCAAACCCAAGGCCCTGGGACAAGACTCCAGAGCCCTCCCCTTTCCCGGCGCCTCCTTTGTAGCCGAATCCCGGGAAAAGGGAGGGGGGCTCGGAGATGCCCCTGTTTCTAAGGCACAGCCCCCTCCCCGTGCCCAGCTCCCTCTCTCCTCCCTTGATTTCTCTTTTAAGACGTTTATTTTCCTGGCAGCCCCTTTTCCCGATGCTGAGCCGCCCCCTCCCCAGCTCTGCATCCCCAGGCAGCCCCCCACCACCCGCTCTCTCTCCCCAGTGACTCCAGTTCAGCGTTTTAAGGCCCTAATGAGTGTTGACAAGTTTAATGAGTTTGTTTTAAAGAGGAAAAAACTGGTCAAGTCGAGATTTCCGAGTCAAATCCATTAGGGGATCCCATTCAAACCTCTCCTGACAGCTCAGCCGCTCTCCCACCGCAGCAGCCAGCGCAGGACTGGAGTTACTGGGGGAACACCAGTCCCCCGCCCTGGATGTCATTGCCTCGGGAAAAGCAGCCCGATCTTGGCGCTTTTTCCAGGGACAGATCCCAGTTTGGAGGGTCGGAGCCCTCGAGGAAGGGGGGCATCATATTGTGGGGTTGAGAGCAGACAATACAAAGAGTGTTGGAAGAAAAATATCCTGCAGTGAGGGGTTTCTTATACCCCCTATACAGTAAAAATATTTAAAGGGTGAGCAGGTACTCAGATGTCTTTAGGAAAAGCAAATAACTACTTAAACCTTGCCAATAATGAACCCCAGAAGGGGATGGAGGGGACAAACCCCAGAAGGGGATGGAAGGAGCGAACCCCAGAAGGGGATGGAGGAGGTTCATCCCCCCCAGAGAGGTAAGAGAACCCCTAAACCTGCCCTATGGGACAACCCCGAGAGCACCCGGCGGCCAAAGGGGACAGTCCAGCCACGCCATAACCTCCCATTTCTATNCTCTCTTTTTCTGTCTCCCCCCAGCCTTCCTATAAGCAAACAGCCCTGTGAAGCCGAGGTGGAGGTCACGTTAAGTCATGCAGTCTGACTTGGTGAACTTTGAGCCGGGTGATTAGGAGGGGGGTTCTCCTTTTTCAATTTCTCCACTTCCTAGGTCTCTCCATTGTTCCAATTCCAAACAGCTGCTGGTGCTAATCTTTCGGTTATTTGCAATCAGGAGGAAGAAATACCCACACCCCAGAGTGCTCCGATATTAGCCCTGCCAGCCGAGCAAAGAGACCACTGGAAGCTGGGGGTGATG
Organism: Serilophus lunatus; assembly: GCA_013399895.1. Taxonomy (NCBI): domain Eukaryota; kingdom Metazoa; phylum Chordata; class Aves; order Passeriformes; family Eurylaimidae; genus Serilophus; species Serilophus lunatus. The sequence goes on from VXBA01002850.1 coordinate 473,813, forward strand.
GAGGAAAACAAAACAGACCCAAGTTATTGAACTCAGTTTGACTCTGAGCCTTTCAGGTACCTCTCAATCCCAAATCCATGGCAGAAAGCCACGGAAAGCAGGCTTACAGGTACCACTGCATCACTGAAGGCCAGACCTGATGGTTTTTTTCTCTTCCCAAGGGTTAAACTCCTCCGTCCACTCAAAGTCCGGCCAGGGCTGGAGGGATGGGCGGGGGTGAAATACCAACCGGGGGCGAGCTGAGAGGAAAAGAAACGGCCACAAAAGCCCAGTTGGAGGCAAACCTGGAGAGCTACGCCCAGGAGGGGTTTACTGGAGCTGGCTCTGAGAGATTTTATTATTTTTAAGCTATTATTAAGAAGGGATGGAGAAACTAAAGGGTTGAAGGAACCTGCGGCTTTCCTTGTGTGAAAGAAACCATCCCACTCCCACTTGTGGAGGTGGGAGTGCTCTGCTCCATTCGAGTGGGCAGGAAATCCCCTTCTAACTCATTTATTCCCCGAATAAATTGAGCGATGGGTGCCAGGTAACCATGAGGCTCTACCAGGAGACAGACAGAAGGACAGAAGGGGGTCTCCCCTCGCAAAAACACCCCCAGCAACTCAAACCTTTGCCGAGAACCTTAAGAACCAGACTCCTCAAATTTGCCGGGGTGGCCCCACGCGTGTCCAGGCCGTTTCCTCGGGGGTTTATTAATATTCTGCCCCGGCTCTGCCTGGGGGAACCCATTAGTCCTTGCTAGTCTTCCCCAGCCCTGCCTGGCCCGCAGCCTCTCGCCAGCAACGCGGAGCCTTTATTGGTTTACTTAGGTGTTAATCCCTTAACAATCAAGTTGTCTGACCATGGAGCCCCGTCTCTATTCTTGTTTACATCTAATTAAGGGGCTGAAATGCCACTTCCCTTCCCACCCTCTCTCTCCCCGAGCCTTCAAACCAACTTTCATTTCACCCCTTTTAAGCAGGTAAAGCCCCTTCTCCCGGGGAGGCAATTGAAGATAATTAGGGCAGCGGTGGCTCGCAGCATCTCGGCCGCCTCGGATGGTTGGAAAAGGGAGATCGGCAAGAAAAGAAGGGGTTTGGGCGTCAGAAACACCCGGGTACCACCCTAGCGCGGCCGAATTTTGGCCCTTGGAGAGCTCTCGCCCATCCCGGTGTCAGCAGCATCTCAGAGCTTCCCTTAATTCAATTAAACCTCAGAACTCCAGGAAACCAGCGGAGATCCACCCGAGCAAGGCAGCAGCCCGGACTAACAAAGGAGCTTTCTTTGCGGAGGGTGCGGGGACCCCGCTGGCCCCGGGTGTCCCCCACACCCGGCGACTCGGGGGTTAAGGCTGCAGACACCACTGCGAGCTCTGGGACTGCGCCTTGGCTTAGATAACGTCTCAGCCCTGGGGCAATTCCTCTAAATCAATTTTCAAAACAATCAGTTTAGGGGCTTTTAATTAAGCTTTAAACCAGCGGTTAAAAATAGCAGTTTACTTCTTTGGGATGCAAACTAGGCGAGCGTAAAAATAAATCAGAGAGACGGGCCCGCTGCCTTTTGGGATTCAGGGAGACGTAGATTATATACGTCCCAAGATTATGAGGATTTTTTTTTTCCTCCTTTCTTTCTTTTAACACTTATTCTCTCTCCCAGCAGCTGCTCTTTCCCTGCCAGGCACTGAACTGTCCGTAGGAGCGCAAAGCCGGGGATTCCACGCAGCATTCCCAAAGCAAAATTTCCCCACCGCGGTCCCAGATTAGAATCCCGCTGCGAGCAGCAGGTCCATCACCTTTTTCTATAGATCATCAAGGAGAAGTGACATGAAACAATATAAAATAAACTGTCGATCGGGGCTTATTGCAAGGAGGAAAAGCCCCTCAGCGCTGCAAACCCAGCCCGCTCTCCGCCAAGATGAAATTCGCTTAAAAGCTGAATTTAGGCTCCTTTGTAGTTTAAATCGGATCCTCCAGGTTCTCCCCACCTCCCCGCCACCCTGTTCCTTTGTTTAATACTTTTGTGCTTCCAGCAGAAGGGATGCTCGCAGGGCCCAGCCTGAAACACGCTCCACACCTTTAAATCCCTTAAGCCGGAGCAGGTTTTTGGCTCCTGGGCCGGGAAGCAGATGCTTAAACTCAGCTTCTTGCACCAAAAGCAGCTCTTTAAAGGCACCACTGCGTTGGGTTGATTAAAGAGTAATTAAGGGCGGTGGGACTGCTTTGGTACCGCTCCCGGGACTCAGGGCTCCCCGAGGATTTCTCCCCAGGTGACCCCGATAAATTACAGATAGAGCTGAAATAACTTTAGTCCGCGGCGGGCCGGGATGAGCGCGGCTCGCAAAGCCCGGCTCAGCGCTGGCTAATGAGGCAGTCATGCAAAACGCAGCCAGTTCCACCTGAAAAGCAGCGGTGTGGGGTGATTTCTGCTCCCTGCCAGACCCACAGGGGGGGTTTTACCCCCAGCCCCTCATTCCCAGCGATCGTGGCTGCGGGACCAAAAGCGCAGCCGAGACCTTGACCCCGTTTATTCACAGTTGGGGGAGAAAAGCAGATTTGGGGCACTGGAGCAGAATGGACGGCGGGGAGAAGATTTCCTCGTGCCCCTCAAACTTTAGGATGAAGGTCTTTCAGGGTTCCCTCTGCTCGGGGAGAGTTTCCCGAGGAGGATGCGCAGGTCGGCGGGTGAGGATCCCAGCACCATTCCCGTGCCCCCAAGGACCGTGATTTGCGTTTTTTTCCACCTGTTTTCCTCCCCCAGCCGGACGAAAGACCAAAATTCCCCCTGGGGAAGGCGGAGAAGAGCTTTTTAAAAAATTAAATCGCCCCATGAGTGCAAACACACGGGGGGAAAAAACCAAGAGCAGGGGTTCGGAGAGCGGATGGGATTTTCCCCCGTCCCACCTTTTCTAGGGTGGGGAGGGAGAAAAACCTTTCCACACTTGGATCCATTCCTCCCCAAACTCTCTCCTTGCCGTTCTGCGCTGTTTGCAAGGACTTTCTGCTGCTTTTCCTTCCCTGAGCATCCCCCCCATCCCCGCCCGCTCCTCCAGCTCCTTCCCCCCCTTTAGATCTCAGCGTGTTTGCTCTTGACTTCATCCACTAAGTCAATAGTTTGGAGATGCCCTCATCCTCAGAGGCCCGAGCCCCCGTGTCCCCTCCCTGTTTTCTCCTGCGGATAATGGCAGCCTTTTGTCGTGTAATCAAGCTCCCGAGGGGTTGGGAGACAGATATAGATTCTTGGCATTTGTCGGTGAAAATGAAAGCTGGATTAGGCAGAGGCGGCTGCACACTCCATGGTAAAGGACAACAACTATTCCCCCATTGAAAGTCCCATTCTGGTTTGGTTATTTTATCTTTAAAAGTTGTTTGTATTTCTAAAGTGGCTATTGATGCACTTAGAAAGTGTAGCAAGCTGTAAAGCCTCGCTTCAAATGAAAGGCGGACACACAAAAAAGAGGAGGTTAAGGGGAGAAAACAGAGCGAGGAAAAAAAAAATACCGTCAGAAAAGGAGGGGGGAAGAGAGGAGGGGGTGGCAAAAGAGTTAAAAAGATCAAATTCAGCCTGGGTAAAGTTTAAAATCGGAGAGAAAACTGCCGGAGTCCCGGGAGCCGGGAGAGGAGCGAGGGCCGGGGGGTTCGGCTCCGCTTTTTCCCTTCCCTGCCTCGCAGGGAAAAAATAATTACAATATTTAGGTTTCCCTGCTGCTCGGGGAGGGGTGACGGGGATATTTTTTTCTCCGCGGGGGACACTTGACTCTTTGCGACTCGACTCTAAGCCCAGCCTGAGCTGGAGTTATTTTGTCCTTTCTGTTCGGCGCTGGAGCGATTTTATCCTTTAGGATTTGATCACAACCACCGTCCTATTTTATTCCTTGACAGAGATTTACTGAGGTGCTTTTGCCAAGCAGAAATTGGGAATATCGTCCATCCCTGCACTATGAACCTTTGAGCATTTTCCCTTGAGATTTTGACTTGATACATGTAGTTTTTCCCCAAATATCACCTGGATTTAACCATCCTGCATCACCTCGTCCTTTAGATGCGTCTTAATCTGAGGTTGTTCCGTCTCTCCCTCTTTCCACACTCCCCCCTCCAGTGAATTTGGGATGGCAAGAACCGCGTTATTTGGTTTATTTATTTTTTTACCCCTCCTCCCCATTTGTTAAACCCTCCAAACTTTTCTCCTCCTTTTGCCGAAGTTTCAGGGGATGGAAATTGCAGTTTACCCGCTGCGAGCACATTCAGCCGCTCGCACAAGGGAGGGCTGGTGGCTGGAAGGAGATTAAGGGGAAAACTCCAGGAAAAAAGAAACAGAGCAACAAGGTGCAAACCAAATATCCACATTCTCAGGAAAGCGGAGAGGGGGAAGGAAGGAAAAAAAAAAAGCAGCTTCAAATAGCTCAATTTGCTGCCATTTAGCATCAAACAGGCGTTTTCTGGAGAAGCGGTGGAAGAATTTATAAATAATTAAGTTGCCGCACTGAAAAATAACAGATCCCTCTGGAAAACGCCGGCCTGTCGCTAAACACGCGCTGCTACACGTGGATATTTCTCTCTGGAAATACAGATTTTCCTTGAAAATCACCAGCAGCCCCGGTTTTCTGCCCTCCCTGGGATAATTTACACCATCCAAAGGTTGGGGGTGATTAATCCCGGGGCCCCCCCCAGCCCCCATTTCTATTCATGTCAGTGTTTCTTTCTTTTTGCGAGCAATCAAATGTGCCGGAGACAATTTAAACATGACTGTCCTCTGAATATCCCTCGACACCGAGGTGTCCTTTGTACCGTCACCCTCTGCTTTTAAACGCTTTTCTATATTTAAAAATGCAAAATAATGCAGCCTGCGAATCTTTATTAAAGCGCAAGGCGAGGCTCTGGGTGGAATGACTTTTTTTCTCGAGCAAAAACCAAGAATAGTTATCTTTACGAAGTTGTTTAACAGTGGGAAGTTTCACGGATGATTTAAGGATCCTTCTTCTAACTTGGAGCCAGGCGAAAATCACCCGGGTATTTTTAACTCCTCTTGGAAGGGAGGTTGCTCAAAAGCAGCTTCTCGTTGAGCCATCCTGTCGAGTCAACTTTCCTCCCTCTCCTTTAATTCCCAATAAAAATGCAAATCAATTCGTCCCCGTAATGGGGGGGGGGGAGGAAATAAATTAAATAAATTACAGAATTGCTGTCGCTCCGAACTTCTCCTGATCTGGACGCTGATGGAAATGGCAGCGGGGAAAGGGGCAGGTTTTCCCTCTTTCCCTTGGAAAAGAAGAAAAACATTTTTTTCCGGCCTCCCCTTGGGTTTGGGGACAGTTTCATAACTGTCCACACGCCCCCGCCCCCTCTTTTGGAGATTCCACTTTGATCCTCGGGCTCTGGGGTCTCGGGACAAAGGCGGCACTGAAGGTTGAAGCTGGGGGGGGGATTTGTGCCCCCCTTTATCCCGCACCCCCCTGCCCTCAGCCCCCTGCCCAGGGTCAGGCAGAGTGCTGCCTTCCAATTTTAGCAACAACAGAAAAAAAACCCGACAGGAGGAGAGTGAAAACCAAGAAGGGTCTTTTCCTCCCTCTTGCAGAGAGGGGGGGACAAGCCCGGGGGCAGAGGAAGGGCGACTCAGAGGGATGAGAGGGTGTAAAAACAGTTTGCGCTTCCACTGAGCCCCCCCGAAACATCCGTGAGGGGCAAAGCCCATCTTCTGGAGGGGGGCAAAGACCATCCCTTCGTGTGGAACTGGGATATCCCTCCGTGGGACAGCGGGATTTCCCCTCGTGGGGCACCGGGACATCCCTTCCCGCTGGACCAGAGCAGCGGGAGACTGATATCCATAGGGAAGTCTGGAAAACCTCCCTCCCCCCAAAAAATCTTTTATTTTCGAAGCGCAGGTGGAGGTGCGAGGGGTGGGATGTTTTGAGGCCACTCAAACCTTCCAATTCCACCGCCACCTCTCTTTGGGAAGACTTGCTCTGTCTCTTTTTATCTCTTCTTTCCCAAGCTTTTCTTTTAAACCACCTCTTTCCATCCTCTGAAACCCTCCAGGAGCCCCCGAGCTGCTCAGCCCGGGCGAGCACAAAATGGATGAGCTAAAACCTCTCCCTGGCCGCAGAATTTCATGAATGAGCGACCCCCTTCCCCTCTTCCCTCCCCATCTATAGATTGATAGATATAGATATATTTCATGAATGAGCCCTCCCCGCCTCCCCCCGGCCTCTCCTGTCCCTGCAGAGCCTCGAAACAGCAACGGCCCTTTCCAGCAATTCATCACAGGACCCAGAGCCATCCAAGCAAGTAATATGTAGCCTCAGATCTCGTGTGTCCCACAAGACAGAGCGCCTGCTAATTAATAGACAGTGATTCCTGCGAGCAGCCCGAGCAGTCTGTAATATGATGAACTTCCTTTGTACCGGTGTCACCACAAATGTTTCTGATAAGGAAAAGCATCCAAGGATCAAAGACTATAAGCTTCTCAATTTCCTCAAGCTGCCTCTACTTTTCCTCACCTACTTTTTCTTTTTCTTTTTTTCTTTTTTTTTTTATCCTTCCCTTCTCCCTCTTCCCTTCGCAGCCCCTCCGAGGGGATGCAACCCCCCTTGGAGGAGCCACAATCCCGCTCCGAGGAGCTGCGATCTCCCCTCTCCCGACGGCCCCGAGCTCCGTTCAAGTGCAGGGGTCAGAGCCAGAGCGTGCCCCCAAAATATCATCATTCCCCCTTGTCCCTTCATATTCTGCCTTTTAAAAAAAGCTCCGATCCCTCTCCTCGCCCTCCCCGCGCCTCCTCGGCTCTTCCCACTTCTCTCCAACTCGGGATGACAAATGTCTTTATAACCAGGCATTAGCTGACATCTAATTTCTTTTGTGGCGCGATCCTGCCAAGTGCGAGCGCGGGACGAGCCCTCCCGAGCTCCGGGCTGGGATGAGCTGGGAAGGAGGAGGGTTTTTGGGAAGGGGGGGGGATGCAACAAAGCTCCCACCCCCGGGCTCGCATCCCCATCCCAACCTCTGCTGCCTCCCTGAGCTGCACCTGCGCTTCCCAACGCCTTCATTTCTATTTTATTCCCGGGCTGAGAGGGGAGGAGGGGACAAGGAGACCCCAAAATCCAGCCCCCGGGGGCTCTGGCTCCTCCACCTGCGCTCCCGGGAGGGAGAAGCAACTCCCGGTTCTCCCTCCCGGCTCGGAACCTTCCCAGTCTGAGATCCTTCCCAGCATCTCCTCATCCCCAAAAACCCAGAGCCCAAAGCAGCCTGAAGTTCAGATTAAATAAAAAAAATAATAATAATAAAAAAGGAGTAAAACCCAGTGGGGGTGAGGAGAGAAATGTGGCAGCTGATTGAAATGGGCTTTTTTTTTTTTTCTTTTTTAAGAATAGTCTCTATAAATATATAATATCTCCAAAGCTCAGGTCTTAAGAGGGCCCCTTATTTGCTTATTTCTTTTGTAGCAAACGTAATTTTCAGAAGGATATTTCCCCCCCCGCCTTACCCTAATGCTCGAGTAAGTACCTTACAGCTTTAAGGCCAGTGTTATATGTGCTTTAAAATCCTGCCATGTAAATTCCCCTGAAAAATTTGGAAAGCTTCTCGGGATGGGAGGGGGGACTNAAATGGGAGAGGGGGAGGGGGAGAAAGGGGAGGTTAATCCGGGTTTAATGCTATGATGCAGTCACAGGACCAGGGCTAGGCTGATTGTGTTATCTCTTCCCAACATTTGGGTCTCCCATATTTCACCCAGCCAAATAGCTGCGAGAAAAAAGTGCGTATGGAGGCACTCCTGACGCCTCAGGAAAATATGTTATTAATATCTAAATAACTTCCCAATACTGTCTCTAAATCTCCCCTTCACCACTCCAGATGATGAATTCGTTTGAAGTGTTCTCCCGTCTCATCTTTGCAGTGTCTCTCTCTCCCTCCCTTTTTTTATAACCAGGCTTATTTCAAACTGGTAAATATCTAATTCCTTTAACCACACTGCAGACACGTCTCTCCTCTCTTATACACAATTCTCATTTGGAAAGATCCATATATACATCTCTCCATAAAGGAGAAGAAGCCCCAACACAGCCTTAAACTACTTCTTTAAATTATTTGGGGGTTAAGAGTGGGTTGGGGTTTTTTGGGAGGAGGGAGAGGGGGGGGGATCTGTTTGTTTCCGACCAACCCCTGCACACACCTGGATCACACATTTCCCTCACAGCCTTCCTGCCTCTTAATTCAATCTCTGCTCCTCTCTCCTGCCCCAATTACGGGCGAAACCTGGGATTAGAAAGAGTCCTTCCCGCTTCCTTCCTCTCCTCCTCTATCACGGCATCCATCTCCCCCATCGCCAAAAACCTGCTTCCTACCCCTCCCCTGGATAATGTAAGCTGCCAGCCACCTTCAAATTCCAGATTAAAACGTCTCGAATGTATTTCCTTTGCCGTTCAAGCTGAACCCCGGGCACCCCACCTGCCAACCAGCGCTTTTTGATACCAATATTTGCCTTCATATTTCCCCCCGGTCTATAATTGAACCTATTCTTCTCCCCCTAAAAAGGGAGGGGGAATGATGTAGGAAAAGAAAAAACCCAAACAACCCCCGGATCACAAACATCTCCCTTATATTATTTCACTTCCTACTGTATAATTGAACCTCTCTCCCCGCATCCTTGTCTTAAGTTTGTTTTTTAAAACGTCTTGTATTAGATTATACTCGTTTATTCCCCTTTCCAACCTTATCTCTCCTCCTCTCTTCTCTCCTTCCCGTCACACTTGATTTAGGAAGGAGTTTATCTTGCAAACATTTGCCTACTTTGTTTATGTAGACCAGGTTCTGCAGCTACTTGTTCCCAAAAGCCACTGTTTGCCTTTGTAATTGTTATCTGTGTTTATTGTTGTACCTCATTTGTCTCAGCTTTTTTTGTGACATGTAAGCTCCGTGTGTGCTCACATCCAGCCCCCCCTTCCCTTTTCCCTCTCCCTGCCTTTTTTTTTTCCCTCTTTTCCCTCTTCTCTCTCCCTGAAATATGCACAGAATAACTCAGCCTAAAGCCAATGAATTGCTTGACACTACCCTATCTCTTTCCTGCCCCCCATTATTAGAGCTGATCCCACTCGCAACACTCACAAATCCCGCCTGGTCTCTGTTTGATTAGATTGCCAACCTTTCGTAATCCCTTGATTTGATGAAGTGTCTGTTCCCCCCCCCCTCCCTCCGCTCCCACCTCCCTTCTAAACATACATTTACAGAGAAAGCGCTTGTTGGTTTTAAATCGATGCAGATTGTTGGCTGATAAATTGACTCTGCATCCCCTCTTCCCCCCCCAACCCCTTTCCCAGCTTGGGAAACAAAGCCCCTTTCCAGGTATGGGGGATCCCCCCTTTTTCCTCCCTATCCTTTCCCTCCCCCGAGCTTAATTAAACCATCCAAACACCTTCCCGTTCTCTCCGGCCCCCCCAAACTCGCCATACCCTGCTCCCAAATTCAATTGTCATCACCCCCAGCGTCCGTCTCTGCTCCCCTTCCTGCCCTGTTCACACCTGGCCGCCTTTCCCACCTCCACCGAACCCCGATCCCACCTCTCTCCCACCTTTCCCACTCGCCTTTCCCCACCCCACGGGTATGGAAGCCAAAAAAATATTCCATCTCCATGGGAGAAACTTCCTGCAATGGAGTTCGGAGGTAGAAAACAG
>VXBA01002850.1:493847-535279 GCA_013399895.1 Serilophus lunatus
AGTTTGGGGGAAAAAAAGAACGGGTGGAGCGGAGCGGGACCAGCCCGGAGCCCCTCGCAGCCCCGTCCCCACCACATTCCTGCAGCTGTAATTCAATTATTTGCCTTTCATTTGCTTGGATGGGGGGGAAAGAGCCTGGGAATAAAGTTGAAAATTAAATGTTTCTGCTCTCCCAGCACCGGGGGAAGATTAAACTCAAGGAGCCGAGCCCGGAGTCGTGCTTTCCCCGCCGCTCTAGGGTTACCTCGCCGGCAGGAAAATCTCTCACATCAAACACGGCATTTGTTTTCCCTCGTNTCTTGTGGGAGGGATGCGGTGGCAGCGGCCGCACCCCCGAAATTTGGCTGAGGAGGGAAAAGGGGACAAGGGGGTGACAGGGGACTGTCACAGCCGGGGGAGAGGGGGACACTCCTGCTGGAAAGCAATTTCACAAATCATTTTTCTAACAATTAAGGAGCGTGCAGGGGTGAAATGGCGATTTCACATGCAGGGCTGGGGGCCGGGGTGTTACCTGCGCTCCCAGCTGAGAAACAAGGAATTCCTTGGGGAATTTTAAAAAATTTTTAAATATTTTTTTCCCCTCTTTTTTTTTTTTCTTTCTATTTTTTTTTTGCCCCTTTCTCTGCTTCATTACCCACGTTCACAAAAGAGAGACCCCTTCTTTTCTCTCCTGGGAGCAGCGAGCAATAGATTAAAACAAGCATCAATCAGGAAAAGGAGCAAGTAAGTGCTTAAAGGAGCAGGGGCAGAATTCCTCCCCGCTTCCCCCTTTCCCTGCGCATCTCCATGGTTTCCTAAGGTATGTTTCTGGTTGATAAATACCGTATATCGCTATTCCCTTTGGAGGAACGGCTTGTAAATCAGCGCTGAGAGCCAACTCAGAAGCAGAAAGGACCGGGCTTGGGTTTAATTTTAATTTTTTAGGAGCATCCCTGGTCCCCAAGATCCATCCCCCGCAGCCTGGGCGGGCAGAAGGGGCTTTTCAAGTTGGATGTTTCCTCGGAGGGGATGAACGCCACCAAATTTGTGGGAACAAGGGGTTGTATATCCCATTTTCCAGTGGAAAGAGATGCTCGCAGGTCAGCTAAACCTGCCCAGAAAATCACCGGGGCACGAGCGCTGCGAGGAGCCCCAATCAGCAAATTTATTAATTCTTATTCCCGTCAAAAGACGTCCTTTCTTTCCCCCTGCTTTTTTTCGGGATGTCATCCCATTTCTGGAGCCAGGCAGGTCTAGAAAGGAGAAATCTCCTCAGGAGATAAATCAGATGCGTCTCATCTGGACAACTAAAACCTGAAGAATTTGATCACGATTTTCACCACAAGCAGGATGCAAAAAAACCCCCCACCCCCCAAACCGCCCGGGGATGAATTATTTAATGAAAAGTTGCTACCTTTGCAATTACAAGAAGATTACTAATGTGGGAAGGTTTTCCATTTGAGATCCCGGAGTAATAAGCATTATTTTTTTAAGCGATTATCCAATAAATCTCTCTTTAAAGGGCGATAAATCCACCTTGAAAACCGGGGATTTAAAAAAATATTTCTGCGGGACTTCCGCATTTTTTAAAATGACCATTAGAAGAAAAAAATGGGGAAAGGAGGAGGAACACATTCAGCCTCAAGTGTTTGTTTTTCCTGAAAACCCAGAAAGCAGAGAAGGAATATTTGCAGCCGCGGGAAAATGGGGCTGTTTGGTTCAAAATGTGGCTGAGAGCTGGAAAAGCAGCTCCTGGCGCAGGATCAGGGAAGCCAAGTCCCCCCAGCTCAACATAACCCCCCGAAATTTAATTTTGCTTGTTTTTATCCAAGCCCAGAACGAAGCAGATAAAATTTGGGTGCAGCTTTTTGTTGCCTGATCCCTCTCCAGGCTCTTGGAACATCCTTGTCCTGCTGATGGAGAAGCGTCCTCCCAAATGCCACAGCCCAGCAGATCCCAAGTGTCCTCAGGTCTCCGGGGTCTTTGGACAAGGCATCACCTCCAGACAATGAAGGACCTGGAATTCATCCCTAAACTCTGCCCCTGGTCGCAGGTGGGATGGGAGAAGCCAGGATGGGATGGGGAAGGGAATTTTAAGGTCTGGGCTGGTTTCTCCAGCTCCGGAGCAAAACCCTCGGGCTCACGTTGGTCCTTAATTCTCTTCCTTCCTGCTCTTCCTCAGGGGAACAAGGACGTGCTTATTCCCCAGGGATGTTTGGAACCTCAGTGCTGAAGAAGGGAAAAAGTTCTGTACAATCACACCACGGAGTTTCTGAAGCCCTAAACCACGGGGAAAACCGTTTCCACTTCCATGATTACCCCTAAAGGAAAAATTCCCTTTTTTTAATGCTCCTACACCCTCAACCCCAACCCTCCACGATTCCCGAGGAGCTGATTTATCCACGCTGGTAATTCCAGCACCTAACGAGGTTTCAATGCCTTTTTTTTCCTCCCCCCTCAGGAGAAGGCAAACCCCAATCCCAAGAATAAAACTCCAAGCCCAAACAAAAGGCAGAGTGTCCCCAGCACCCCCGAGCTCGGCTTTTCCACTAGGTCGGGTTTAATTTGCCCAGGGTGCAGCATTAATAGGATGTAAGCTGCGCCCTTGAACAATTACCTTATCAAAGCCGAACATCTATGGAATGAGCAAAGTATTTTCATTAAACAAATCAAAATAATAAGGCTGGCAATGGCCTTGTTCATTCTTTGAACCTCTAAGTGGCTTTAGAGATATTCAACAGCACCGCACCAACTTCTATTCCACTGGTAGTCCCTGCTTAGTTTTTCTAAAGAAGATTAACTACTCCTTGCTAAAAGGCTCAGTTCGACTTTTGTCAGGGTGCACAGACTAATTGGGTTTTCCCTGCGTACAACGGGATCCCTGTTCCTCCTGCTTCCCATTTCATGTGGCTTTTCAGGACAGGGAGAACAAGTTCCTCCTTGATTTGCTCCGTGTTCTGCTTTAGAAACCACGCACTGAAAGGGGACCTGGGCACGCAGGGGGAACCACCACGGCGGGAGAGACTTTGGGGAGGGGATTTTTCCAAACTTGGGCCTCCGTGGAGGTTAGAAAAGAATGTATTTGGAGGGAAGAGGCTGTTGGAGAAGGTGGCAAAGGGACAGAGGTGGTGCCAGGGGAGAACACTGAGGATGGAGAGGAAAGAGGAGAGTTTAGGAGCAAAGGGATGAGGATTTTAGGCAGACTTTCTCCCTGAGACACCCAGCTCCAGACATGATCAGCTGCATTTACCAAAGGAAAGCACCTGCCCTGAAATAATTCAAGCTGCCTCCACACTGGATCTACATCCAAATCCCCTGTTTTGTGGCTCATAACTCACCTGTTCCCAGATTAGTCCCACTCCAGCACTAAGGGCCAGAACATTTCTCAGCCCCATAAAGACATCACTCTTCCTTCCCTGCGCTGTGGGGGGAGGAAAACTACACCCAGATGCTTCCCACCAAGTCCTCTCCCTGCTTCCACAGCTGCCTGGATTTTCTGGGAGCTGAATCCACTGTAGGAACAGAGGACACCAACAATAAAGCCCTTGGAGAGGCAGGAAAATCAGGGCTTGGATCTCCTAGCCTGGGAAGGTCAGAAATATCCTGGAAGGAGAAGGGAAAACACAAAGGATTGGGGCTGGTCTCTTCCTGGAGTGTGAGGAATCAGAGGGAGCCAAGCTGCATATTTGTCTGGGTGAATTAAAAGCACAATCCTCCCTTTCCCAGAGGGAGCAGTTGCTTCATATTTATACATTTAGTCTTACAGGTGTAAAATAGCTTCCCTTTATGCTTATATAATAATTTTTTCATTTGAATTTCAAGGCTTTATTCCCTCCTTTGGATTCAAGTCTCCTACCTGAGCCTGATTCCCCGTATTGCCATTAATTCCTTCATCACAGGAATGAATTCCATTTAATTCTCTATAGCAGTTGTTAAGGTAGATCAAAAAAGGGCATTTGCAAAGGTTCCTTTCCCTTCTCCCTTCTGGTTTCCAGCTCACCTGCGTCCTGGAGAGACTTGAATTTGGAGTCATGGCATTTTCCCCTCTCTCTGCACAAGGAAAAGGAGGAAACCTTTCCCTGCTGCCCCCAGAGCTGGGATATTTCACTCTAAATGCAATTAATAAGGTTAATTATTGAGATCTTACAGGCAGGGGGACTTCCCTGTTCCAGCAGGTGAGGTGTAATTAGTTCAAACCTGACCCAACTTTCCAACTGAAACAACAGCAGGACCCAGGATTTCCATGAGGGAGGAGATAAAGGCCAAAAAAATAATGTAAAAAATGAGAGATTTAAGGAAAAACTTCCCCAGACACCCAGATTTTGGGAGCACCAGTCCTGCTCTCCAAGGCACTGCTCACACAGAGCATCTCAACTCACTCTGGGGGCAATAAACCATGCAAGGCTGGACCAGATCCCTCTATTTTCCCTGGAAAAAGGGGGAAAAAACCCAGGAATTCACACAGAGTGGGTAAAGGAGGAGCTCAGTCTTGTGGTTTTTCACATTATTTATGGTGCACAAGGTGACTGTCACCCCAAATCAGCATATATTTACCCCCCACTGTATGAAAACACAGCCAGAAAAACTTAATTAACCCAAATCTTGATAGAAATCCAGAAATATCAATAATATAAATCTCAGATATCAGCCTTCAGGAGGAGAAATACATAAATTATATCAGACTTGCTGCTGTAACCCCGACATTATTCAGACTCAGAGCTCAGAACCTGCTTACTTAAAGCTGTTCATTGAAAATTGTTCTTCCTTTAAAAGTGCACCTCAGTATAAAACTGCTTTTTATTCCTATTTCAGTTTAACTCAGGCATTTAATTCTAGGAATGTTGAAGCAGAATTGCCCTGTTGCCAACTATAAGTTGCCCAAATATGTTGCTACAGCAATAAAAAATAGGGAAAAAACCAATTTACCTGGAAACCTCTTTATGATCATAACACTGAGACTTAAAAATCCCACAACACGCCCCAAATATAGCCCACAAATCTCAGGATTAAACATAATAAAGCAGCATAATAATGTTAATTTGCTTGATAATTGATGTTCTGGAGTAAAGCACAAAGCAAGGGCTGTAGGCCAGGAGGGTGCCCAGGCCTGGAAAAGGGAATTTGGGGGACTGGGGACTCTTATGGAGCTGGAGCCCTCTCTGGATCCCATCACAGGGGCTGAAATTTCTATTTAAAAGCTGATAAATTTGTAGGTTTGCGGTTATTTATTTTTTCCTGGTCTCTGAACTCAACATAACCACTCAATTAAATAGTTACAAATACGTTTCTTTGAAAAGAAAAGCATTTTGGGGGTTATTTTAGGTGGCTGAGCTGATATTTAATGCTCTCCCCCAGGGGTTTTTGGGGTGGGTGGTGGGAGGGCAGCTCAGCTGAGGGAACACACTGCAGTAAGCGGTGAGTAAAGCAGTAGTAAATAAGTTTAAGTCCCTACAAGTGGCTCCAGGGAGCCTGGAAGGGCTTTTTCCTTGTTCTGTGTCAATGGGAGAGGATGTTCCTGAGCAGCAGCAGTGCAGAAAAATATATGGACTGAATTCCCTGGGGATGTTTCACGTATTTCAGCTCCATATTTATACTTTTAATTTAAAAATACTGCCGTGTGAGCCTAAAACAAGCTGGTTTTAAACCAAGGCAAACTGCTCTTGTTGAACACGATTTCATTCTAAGGAGGCTGCCTTGCAAAATTCCATTTTTGTGGTAGAAGATAAAAGTTGGGTTTTTTGAGGGACTTTATCCTTAAACCAACTGACTGAATTCTTAGTTTTGCTATAAATCTCTTTTCCTAAGAGCAGGGCGATTCCTTCTGGGACCTCTTTGCTGCCTTGTGCACAAGTTCTGGAGAGCACCCAAGTTTTCCAGATCCTCCCAGGGCTGCTCCCGAGTTTCCAAGGAGTTCCAATCCCACACTCTACCTCCACGAGGTCCTCCTGAAATCCTGATTAAACTTCAGCAGCTTCCAGCCCTGAGCAAAAGAGAAACACCCCCTCCGGGGGAGAAGGAAAGGTTAAATCCCACTCCTCAAGGCTCCAATCCCCCTCTTTCATTCCCACCAGGTAGCTGCTAATTACTCCAAGAGGAAAAAGGTCAGGAGGTGGGAGGAGGCTGCCACAATAGGGAGGAAAATGCTTTATTAGCCAGAAATTAAGGGCTCCCACCCCCTGCCCAGGAGACCCTGCACCCCCAACTCAAACCTCCTGAGCTGTTTCTTGGAGGTGACACGAGGGATTTCCTTAAAATGGGGTGAAAACCTCCCAGTATCGGTTGGGTTTATGATTTTAATGCTGATCTGGTGTCAGTTTAGGGGAATGGAATGCCATTCGTTTGGGGGGATTGGAGAGGGAAGAGCAGCTCTTTCTACTTTGGAGCCCTTGGAGCTGCACTTGGGTGTGTTGATGGTGCATCTGGAGCCTGGAAAATGAGTCTGTGTCTCCATCCCTGCCCAGAAGTGCTTGGGATGAAGATTATTTTCTTCCTGTACTTCTCTAAGTGCTGTTGTGACACCTCCCTCACGTTGGGGTGAAGCTCTTTCCTATTTCCAATCTCAGCAGCATTTTGTCTTGCTTTTAAAACATGGATTTTGAGCCCTTTTTGCCTCATCCTGTGATTCCACCAATTCCCAGGGAGACAAAACAATAAAAGAGAGGGGGAAATCCTGGTCTAAGAAATGCCTCTTTTTTTTTCTTTTTTTTCTTCTTTATTTTATTTTTTTGTCTGAAGGAGATTAATCTTGAGAAACACAGAAAGAAATTTGCCTTGTGGTGATAAACCTCACCCCAGAATCGTTGCTGCTTGGAGTGGCAGGAGAATAATGAAGCAGATATTAAAATTGCAGGGCTCCCACTGAAATCTAACAGGAACTTTGGGGTGACCAACATCTGAACTGAGATCTGGGGGAGACGAGTCAAGGGGAGCTTTGTCTTCATGGGGTTTTATTTCCCATGAGTGGATTCCCCACCCTTGGAAGTGTTCAAGGCTGGGTTGGATGGGCCTTGGAGCAGCCTGGGGTGGTGGAAGGTGTCTCTGCTCATGGAAGGAGGTGGAATGAGATGGGCTTTAAGGCTTTTCTCCAATCCCAAACCATTCTGAGATGATTCCATGATGGAACGTCCTGGATGTGGAGTTGGAGAGCAGTGCTGGGGTTTCTGTGGGTGGAAGTTCTGCAGCTGGGTCAGGATAAATCCTAATAATGGGATAAATCCCTTTTATCCATCTGGAGTCCATATATTCCAGAAGTGTGTGCGTGGCCAGGCCTGGACACGAGCTCCTGGGTCTTCCTGCTGCTCCTCCACCACAGAGGGGGAAAGAGGCTCTTGGCTTATTTGGGGTTGGCACCGAGATACCAACAATGTATAAAACTCCTGAGATCCTTCTCAGGCCCTTTGGAGTCTGAAAAAGTGTTTTGAAAGCAGTAAAGGAGGGAATATTGCCTAATATCTGGCACTGAGGAAGCAAAGTATCAGTGCACAGCTTGGGGGGGCTTGTTTTAACTTGGTGTTGAAATTTAAACATCATTTCTTGTAGTTGAGACCAGCTCAGGGAGCTGAGATGAAAGATAATCTGGTCACTAATGCACCATAAATCAGGGAGGAAAATCCAGTGAAAACTCAGTAAATAAGGCAGCAGAGTGGGGTTTTTTTCCTTCCCAGAAGTCAATTCTAATTTCCTGAATTTTCATTAGGAAAGAGGGGAGAGGTTTTCTTCCTCCCTCTTAATTCCTCTCCGTAATCAGTTGTTTTGCTTTAATATTTGACATAAGTGCCAAACTGTTGAAAGCAGGTAATTGAATTGTTTTGCTTTCGAGGTGCTTAATTTGAAGGGTGTCCTCCTGTTCCAGCCCCATTAAAGCCTCGGAGACATCCATCCTTTATCTGGGAGAAGGATAATGCCCCTGTAAAACGGGGGATGCTGATGGGAATATCTGACTCCTTGGGCAGCAGAGGTGCAGAATCAGGTCCCCAAAACACAAACACAAGAGGAGATTTTGATCTGAATTATTTTGGCCCAAATCCAAAGTAACCCGTCACTGTGGCTGGATGGATGCCCGGAGTAATGGAAAGCAGGGATGGGGGGCCATCCCTCTCCTGGAAACACAGATTTAAACTTTCCTAACTGACTTCTCAGCATTAGGAAAAGCAAATTAACAAAATTAACAAGCCTCCAAAAGGATTTATTCTCCTGGAATGAAGAAAAAAATAATTTTTTTCATTTTTCCCCCCTCTTTGTCCCTTAAAACTAAAATCTTTCTGTCATCAAGACACATTTTTGGGGGGTTTTTGGGGTTTTTTTGAAGCCATTACCTGCCCAATTTTTCAAGCCTGTGGTTATATTAGCTTTGGATGATGCAGAATCTGGAAAAGAAGGGTCTTTTGCTGTAATGTGGTGACTGTTTTCCATTGATAGGAAGTGGAGCAGCATGGAAAATAACCTGTGCAGGGCCAGGGAAAGGGAGGGGAGTTCCAGAGTCTGCTCAGCATAAAAACCACCCATTCCCTTATCAGAATCCATGGTCCCATTCCCAGATATCACAGCAGCTCTTCTGGGGAGCAGCAGAACTATCAGCCCAGGCTGGAGAGCCCCAGATAGGAGATGAGCCACACATTTCTGGTTGGGAGCAGCGGGAGGATGGGAACTGCAAATTGCTCTAAAATAAAGTTGCTGGGGAATTAAGTTCCAAAGGTTGGAAATCCTCGGAGCAGGGGAGGTTTGGGATCTGTCCAGAATGAAAATCAGCCTCGTGCTCAGCCTTGCTCTGCTCCTGGGGAGTTGAAAGCTTCAGGTTGGGAAAGGTTTTGTTTCCATTTTCCACCACATCCCAAAGACTTAAAGCTTTTGTGGCTCTGCTGGGTCAGGTCCCACCTTAGGGAAGGTGAGAAAGGGGATGTGATGCAAAGATACATCACAGCCCAGAGGGATTTAGGGCTGGCCTTGCTGGGCTGTGCTGACCCAAACAGCACTCAGCACCCCCCTGGTTAAGCCCTGACAGAGCTGAAACCACAGCACAGCTTTAAGCTGAGCCTTCTAAGACTTGCTCACCTAAAACTCTGCCCAGTGATAGGAGAAGGGGGAATGGCTTTAAGGAGAAAGAGGGTAGATTTAGGTGGGATATTGGGAAGGAATTCCTGGCTGGGAGGGTGGGCAGGCCCTGGCACAGGGTGCCCAGAGAAGCTGTGGCTGCCCCATCCCTGGAAGTGTCCAAGGCCGGGTTGGAGCAACCTGGGATAGGGGGAGGTGTCCCTGCCCCTGGCAACAAGATGAGCTTTAATGTCCCTCCATCCCAAACCACTGTGGGATTCTGTGCCCTCCTTCCTCGTCCCACGGGGATTCCCAAGGGATGAATGTCCCCGGAGCACCTGCAGCTTCTGCAGTTCCTGCAGGGTCACCATGTGCTTGGACACGGCTCTCCAGCAAGGGATGGGGAGTGTTCGGAATCCTCCTTGGTCCCCCAAGACCTCTGGAGGCTCCACCTTCTTGCTCAGCCCAGGGAGCAGTGACACTGGAGCTCCTGTTCATATTCCTAAAAAAAACTGGGATATGGAGCACCTGGGAACCACAGGACCTTGGAGCAAACCGTGTCCAGAAGGGCCATCCAGGGAGCAGAGGAGCTTGGTGGCCTGGTTGCCTCCCTGGCCACGGTGCCCTTGGCTGTCCTCGCCGTCCCGCAGGAAAAAGGGAGTTTGGGAGCCCACCGGGAGAAAAGGGTTGGAATGTGGGAGTCATTTAATGTCCCCCTCATCCTGCAGGGGCTCAGGGCAGCAGAGGCTGGGCACCCTCCGCTCTACAGGGATGTTTCCCTTCGGAGCCGAGACCTTCACTCGGCTCTGCCTGGAGGTCATTAAACCTCCTGGAATCAAACTGCTCCTGGGTTCCTCATCTCTGCAGGGAATTTGGGAAGCGGCAGAGAGCTCTCCATCAGCAGATTCCTGCTGCCACCCCGTGGCTTCGGCCGGGAAGTTTCGGGGAGCGATGTCCTGCCTTCATCCCTCCATCCCTCCATCCCTTTTTTTTTCCCAGCCATCCTCCTCCTCCAGGGGCACTCAGGGCTGGGATGTGGCTCTGCCTCCCCGGGAGCGGCGGGTGAACAAGGAGATATTTGGGAAAAGGTGGGTTTTCCTGAGTTCTTGGAGTCTTTGGAGCCCTTGGAGCCCGTTTTTAGTGTGCGACTTGGGTTTGGAGCTGAGCTGTCTGAGGGTCTCATACGAACCATCTCTCTCAAGGATTATTCTTGTTCTTTTGCTCCGGGTGATTCCTAAAGTCTGGAGGACTTGGGGAGAGAAAAAGAAAGAGTTGAAATAGAGGAGAGTTAAAAAGAAATAAGCTCATGCTTTATACTTTCTTTTCCCTAAAAGTTTAGTGTGATTTTGAGACTTCCTTTTGTCCAGACTGGTTGAGCTTTTCCTTCTGCCTCTGGCTTCTCCACCTGCTCCCTTCACAGTTTGGGAGCCTTTCCATATATTTGATGGATTCTTTGGCATTGGCAGCAGGGTCAGCTGCCCCCAAGTGCATTTGGGGAAAGGGAATTCGGGTTGACCGAGTGTGGCATTGGGATAGAGCTGCTCTTTGGCTGGGCCATTGCAGTAAGGGTGTGAAAAACCTGCTGACAGGTTTTCTCTTCCCCCCTCAAGGATTTTAGGGATTTGGTTTGGATCTGTTCCCGTACTATGAGGGTTTTTTGGGTGCTCAAGCTCATGTTGACTCCCAGATGCCCTTTGAAAGCAGCTCCTCATGTACTTTGCTAAATTCTATATTGAATTTGACCCAAGAAAACCCTCAGTGTTTCTTTATTTTACTTCACAGTTTGACACAACAGGCTCAATCCAAGGGTGCAGGACAGGGAATGGGAGAGCCAGGACCTTCCCTGGGCTTGATGCCTGTCCCAGAATCTTCCCAAACCCCCTCAGAGGGCTCTGTGTGTGATCACCCCTTCCCTCTTCCTCAGCCTGGAAAGGGGGATGAGCTGCGAGCTCGGCTCACGTGCCGTGGGAAGTCACTCATTCCGTGCCCTGGGCTCCTCCAGGGAGAGAAGCTGCTCTTTGACAAGCTCCTTAATTAGCCAGAAAGTTGGGTCATAACCACTGCTGTGTCTCCCCTTGTCAGGGAGAGACTCCAGGGTGTGTGAAAAATTGAACCAGCACAATGAGTGTTTAGAGGAGCTCATGTTAATTTTAGAGAATGAAAAGAGGATTTTTTTTTTTCTCTTTCCCCCTGTTGATAATGATTTTTCAATACCCTCAGGAAAAGAAGAGAAAGGGGGCTCTTTGGAAAAGGCTTTCAAAACGTGTCCCTGCAAAGTGCTGGTGGCTCGATAGGCAGGAATTTTGTTCCTGGGCTGGAGCAACAGGCTCCTGTGTGGGATGGGCAGAGCTTGGGCTTTTCCTGCTCAGCGTCAGGGCAATACAGAGGATCCAAGAGCAGATAATTTATCCCTTTCTCATCCTTAAAGTGGCTGGGACAAGTGACACAGGATAAACTTTTGGTTTGGGGTCAAGGTCCCAGTTTCCTGCTGGTGGTGAAGCATCTGCTGTGATTCCCGTTCAGATCCCACTGGATTAAACTTAATTTTTCCCCCCTCTAATGTCATCTTTAAAAAGCAAAAGGTGTGCTTTGCTTGCAGGCAGGAGTTTGCTGGCAACCCAAAAGCTTGTGGAAGTTTGTTCTTAGTTTGGGAGGGAATGGTTCTGCCTCTCACAGGGAAACACTGGCATAGTTTTTCTGGAGAAGCTGTGGATTCCCCATCCCTGGAAGTGTTCAGGGTTGCACAGGGCTTGGAGCAACCTGGGATAGTGGATAAATATTCCATAAATGACATCTGTCAGACTTCCCTCCAGTCCAGTTGCCTCACAGAGCTGTTGGATGCTACACTTGGTGAAATTTTAGCATCAAACCCTCGGATCCTCCAACTCCTGGCACAGATCTGTGGGTTTGATGACCTAAATGCCACTTGAGTCCTTTCAGAATCCTTGTCTGGGGGACCTGGACAGGCTGTTGAGTGACCTCAACTCTTGCCAGAGCCTGTGTGCGGGTAATGAAATCCTGACACCAAGAATTGCAGTTGTGGCCTCTGGCAAGAGCTCCAAGAAGAATTGGAGCATCCAAGAAGCACAGCAGGGATTTGAGGCTGGGAAGGAGCTGCTGGAGGTGTGACCCTCTGCAAAGTAAAGAGTTGGGTGCTCCTGGACCTGTTTTTCCCCCTTTGCTTTGTTTCTGGCACAGGCAGCTCTGTGGAGGGTTGAGGTGCTGCAGGTTGGTTGTGACTCTGCTCCATCAGGAGAATCCATTAGAGAATCAGCCCCAGCTCTTGCTCAGGCCCTTTCTGGATTCAGAAGGACACAAAGCGTGATGTGTGACAGAGATTTCACCCACCTTACCCCCAGTTCTCTCCTCAAACCACCTGAGCCAAGTTATTTTGGGAGCTTTTGCCTCCTTTGGCAGCTGAAACGTTCAGGGCTCTGTTCCTACGACAAGAACAACCGAAATAACAGCGAGAGCTGAGCACAGATTTTTCTCCAAGGCCAGAAAAAAACCCTGTTCGCCCCTGGAATGATTATTTTCTGGAAGGTTTCAGCAGCAGTGAGAACAGCCCTGCAGGGTTTCCGAGCTGAGCTGCTGAAGGTGAACGGCTCAGGTGGAGCGAAGTTGTCTCCTCGCGTTTCTCGGTTCTTGGCTCGCCCTGCCCTGGGCGCGTTGCCAACCCTCCCTGACACACCAAGGTCGTGTTTCCCCCCATCTCCGGAGCCACAGAAGCTGCTGGGAGCTCGTCCTGCCCGTCCTTGAGCCTCGCTGGGTGAGGTTTGGGGCGAGGTGAGGGTTCACAGGGTGTGCTGAGTCGGAAGGACCGTCGAGCCCAAGCCCTGGCCCGGCACAGGGGTCACACCGTGTGCCCCGGAATATCCTCATCCCAGCTCTCCCGGAGCTCTGGCAGCCTTGGTGAACCCTGTTCAGTGGGAGAAGAACCTTTTCCTCATATCCAACCTAACCCTCCCCTGATACAGCTTCCAGTTGGACTCCATGATCCCCATGAGTCCCTTCCAGACTCAGTGCATCCTGCTGTTCTGTGATTCTGTGCCTTTGGAGGAGACCTGCAGAATCCTGTGTCTTCCTCCCGGGTGGCCCCGAATCACTGCCACACACAAAGCTCCCCAAACTCTCTGATCTGGCGCCGTGCTCGGCATCATCAGAGAGCCAGGAGAGCCCCGGGAAGCTGGACACCTCCAGAGCTGGGATTTCATGCTTTGTGAGCCTCTCCCTGCCTGTATTTCTGGGAAAAACATCTGCAAGGACTTTATCTGCTGAGCTGGGAATCCTCTTCCACCTCATGCTGCTCCTGCTGCTCGCTCCATCCCTCTGCAGGACGGAAAATTGGGAATCAGGGGCCGTTCTGTTTCTGCCGTGGGGCAGGGGAGGTTCCCACCCGGAGCCCAAATCCCACAGGGAAGCTGGTGAAGTGCTTTGTGATCCTTGGGAATACCTGGAAGTTTATTTACAGTCAGTCTTGGGGAGTTTGCTGTTAATGAGATGCACGAGGGCTTTAATTACACGACTCAGTGTTGGCATCTCCTCACTCTGTTCATCAGTGTGATGCNGCTGAAGGTGAACGGCTCAGGTGGAGCGAAGTTGTCTCCTCGCGTTTCTCGGTTCTTGGCTCGCCCTGCCCTGGGCGCGTTGCCAACCCTCCCTGACACACCAAGGTCGTGTTTCCCCCCATCTCCGGAGCCACAGAAGCTGCTGGGAGCTCGTCCTGCCCGTCCTTGAGCCTCGCTGGGTGAGGTTTGGGGCGAGGTGAGGGTTCACAGGGTGTGCTGAGTCGGAAGGACCGTCGAGCCCAAGCCCTGGCCCGGCACAGGGGTCACACCGTGTGCCCCGGAATATCCTCATCCCAGCTCTCCCGGAGCTCTGGCAGCCTTGGTGAACCCTGTTCAGTGGGAGAAGAACCTTTTCCTCATATCCAACCTAACCCTCCCCTGATACAGCTTCCAGTTGGACTCCATGATCCCCATGAGTCCCTTCCAGACTCAGTGCATCCTGCTGTTCTGTGATTCTGTGCCTTTGGAGGAGACCTGCAGAATCCTGTGTCTTCCTCCCGGGTGGCCCCGAATCACTGCCACACACAAAGCTCCCCAAACTCTCTGATCCGGCGCCGTGCTCGGCATCATCAGAGAGCCAGGAGAGCCCCGGGAAGCTGGACACCTCCAGAGCTGGGATTTCATGCTTTGTGAGCCTCTCCCTGCCTGTATTTCTGGGAAAAACATCTGCAAGGACTTTATCTGCTGAGCTGGGAATCCTCTTCCACCTCATGCTGCTCCTGCTGCTCGCTCCATCCCTCTGCAGGACGGAAAATTGGGAATCAGGGGCCGTTCTGTTTCTGCCGTGGGGCAGGGGAGGTTCCCACCCGGAGCCCAAATCCCACAGGGAAGCTGGTGAAGTGCTTTGTGATCCTTGGGAATACCTGGAAGTTTATTTACAGTCAGTCTTGGGGAGTTTGCTGTTAATGAGATGCACGAGGGCTTTAATTACACGACTCAGTGTTGGCATCTCCTCACTCTGTTCATCAGTGTGATGCTGTTGGTGGCGTGTGAGGCCTTAAATAAGAAAAAAAACATCTGCTGGGCTTTATCTCTGGAAGTGCTGGTGGTCTGGAAGATGAAATAAAAAGCATTGGGGGTGTAATGGAGGAGCACTGGGGGAAATTAACTGGGAAACCTGGTTGATTCTCTAATTCCCTGGCTGAGTCTGTGATCCCTTCGTGGAGTCTGTGATTCCTTAGTGGATTCTGTGGTTCCTTAGTTGAGTCTGTGATTCCCTGGTTGAGTCTGTGATTCCCTGATTCATTCTATGATTCTCTGGTTCATTTGGGGATTCCTTAGTAGATTCTGCAATTCCCTGGTTCATTCTCTGATTCCCTGGCTGGTTCTGGGATTCCCTGGTTGGTTCTGGGATTCCCTGGATGGCTCTGGGATTCCCTGGTTGGTTCTGGGATTCCCTGGTTGGCTCTGGGATTCCCTGGATGGCTCTGGGATTCCCTGGTTGGCTCTGGGATTCCCTGGTTGGCTCTGGGATTCCCTGGCTCTGGGATTCCCTGGATGGCTCTGGGATTCCCCAGCTCACTCTGGGACTCCGCCGTGGCCAGACAATGTGATGTTAGAACAAAGGTGGGACTCAAGAGATCTCAAAGATCTTTTCCAACCTTGTTCATTCCAGGATTCTGGGATTCCATGAAAGGGAATTGCGCCAGCTGGCAGCAGAGGTTGATCCTGGGAGCAGGGTGGACGTGGGGGCTGTGTTACCACCTCCCATCCTGGCTGCCCGGAGCACACGGGGGCAGCAGAGCCCAGCACGGGGGTCCCCAAGGAGGTGTCACCGGGAGCTTCATGTGGATTCACTTAGAGGCGTGAAATAGGGATAGCGGGGAAGCACTCCCAGGGCATCCATCACTGTCTGCCTGGAAGCTGTGGGAGATGGGTGAGGGCAGCTGACAGCCCTGCTCAGGAGCTGGAACACAGCAGCGAGGAATGACAAGTGAAATCCCACCTAAGGCGCAGCCCCCGCTCAGCACACGCATTTCTCCACTCAATCCTGTCCTTCCTCAGCACCTGCAACACCTCCAGCTCTGCAAACAGGGGCTGAGGGTGTCCGTCAGCTGCTGGGAGGGATGCCCTTCATTCCTTCTTGGAGCTCCTGTTCCCGGGCAGAGCCATTTGTTTCTCCAGCAGAGGATTTTTCGGAAGGTCTCCGGTGCCAAGATTCTGTCAGAAGGCAGGGAGAGGAGTGGGAGAATTTGGGAGACAGATGTCTCACCTGCTCTGTCGTGTTAATGTCAAGGCCTGGAGAGCAGTGGGAATGGATATTAAGCTGGGAAACACAAGGAGGAGGGAGAAAAATAAGACCCAGACAGAAGGAAAAGGCGGTCACACCGTCAGAGGGCTCGGAGAGGCTCCGGAGCGGCTTATGGGCCCTGCAGGGCTCCTCTGGGGGTTATTTGTCATGGCTGGTTTATCCAGGGGCACTTGAAGGCAGGGAGCAGTGCTGCTGTTTGGGGATGGATTTAGATGGGATATTGGGCAGGAATTCCTGGCTGGGAGGGTGGGCAGGCCCTGGCACAGGGTGCCCAGAGAAGCTGTGGCTGCCCCATCCCTGGAAGTGTCCAAGGCCAGGTTGGAGCCACCTGGGATAGTGGGAGGTGTCCCTGCCCAGGGCAGGGGGTGGGATGGGATGAGCTTTAATATCCCTTCCAACCCAAAGCACTGTGGAATTCTGGTGAGCAATGTTCATCCAGTCTGGCTGGGAGTGACGTTCAGGGCTGGATGAACAGGAGAAGTTGAGGAGCTGAGCTAAACAAGGACCATTCTCATTGAAATCCAGGAGTGGCAAGGGCTGGTGGCAGGGTGGATGCACCTGATAGGGAATATCCTCCGCCTGGGATCCCACAGCATGTGCCTGAGGGGGTGGCTTTGCACTGTTTTCCTTCTCTAATCCCTACCAGGAAACCAGGGATGTGCATCTGTGCTCTAAAAACATCTTTGGGTGTGGGAGGTGGGAGGAGATTTTGGATCTGCTGTCTGTGGGAGTGCAGGTGGCACTGGGGCTCCTTAGAGAAAACCAGACCCTCAATAACAAACATTCGAGTTGTGTCTGGGTTGAAAAAATGTTGTTTAAGAGCCACGTGTGGCTCAAGCAAGGAAAGGACAAAAATGTTCATTTCCCTCTCGCTATTCCTGGTGTTCTGCCTCACCTGCTTCTTATGGACACCCTGTGAAGCCTCAGCATTTTCCTCCATGGGCTCCAGGCAAACAGATCATGTCCAAAATCACTTAAACATCAACACAAGGTCCACAGAGCAGCTGCCCTGCGGCTCTGACCCCCCTGAAGTTCAAGGCTGCTCGACTTGGTGTCATTTATGAAGCTCTTAACCAGTTAATCACCAGTTAACCAGCCTCCAGCCCAAATTATTGCCATCAGTCTTATGCCTGCCCGGTTTATGTCCTGCCCTGGGGGACTCTTAAGTCTCAGT
This sequence comes from Serilophus lunatus, assembly GCA_013399895.1. Taxonomy (NCBI): domain Eukaryota; kingdom Metazoa; phylum Chordata; class Aves; order Passeriformes; family Eurylaimidae; genus Serilophus; species Serilophus lunatus. Next base: position 510,850 of record VXBA01002850.1, read on the forward strand.
GAAGCTCATTAAGCTGATGGAGCCAGAGTCTTGACCAGTCTTAAGGTGCTACAGCGAGAACATGAAACACCAGTTCTAAACCTCTGGGGTAGAAACCAGCTAGAGCTGGGCTAAGGACATCACACTGGTTGGTATAAAAAGGGCACATTTAGGGTTTTCCCCTCCCTCTGGTCTTTTGCTGGAGCACAAAAGTCTCTGAGAAGTTTGGCCCTGATTATCCTGCTGAACAAGCAGCCCTTGGCTCTCCAGTGAAGGGCTGGGGACACAACAACTATCAAATGAGATGGTTTCTGTTTCAGTCTCTGGTTTCTATTTTGGGCCCCAAATCACAGCAGGGACACTTGGCCACCACTGCCATGGCCACTCCATCATGGTTAGGCACCGTGGGTGAGATGCTGCCACTCTGAATTCCACTGAATCCTGAGGAATCAACACCAGAAAGTGTCAACAAGTGTCTCTGAGACCACGTGGGGGTTTATTCCTCACCCATGGGCACTAATGGCACAGAGAGCAGGAACCACCTTCTCACCTGGTTGCACTGTGGAAATAATTGGATTTGTCTGCCTTTATTGGTGTAAATGGAATGACCCAAATCATTGTCTGCCTCAGATTTCTTCAGTCATGAAGGGCATGTGCTGAGCAATAAGGAGCAGCTTGGGGAAGCATTTGGAGGGCAGGAAATGTGTCTGAAGCCCCCCAGGATGATGTGACAGCTCTGGTTTGAGCTCGGGCACTTCAGCCCCCCCCAGGGACAAACACAAGACCAACACTCAAAGCCTGTGATGGAGATACTGATACTGAGAAATTGGTATTGAGATTTTTTATTGGTGGCATAAGAAAATGCAGAAATACTTGGAATCAGAGTCATGGGATCATTCAGGTTGGAAAAGACCTTGGAGATCACCAGACCCAACTGTCTACCCACCACATTCACCACTGAACCAAGTCCCCAGGTGCCACATCCACATGTTCTTTGAACCAGGGATGGGGCCTCCACCACCTCCCTGGGCAGCCCATTCCAATGCCTGACCACCATTTCCATGGGGAAATCTTCCCAAATATCCAACCTAAACCTCCCCTGGCACAACTTGAGGCCTGTACTTGTTGCTGTGTGAGTGGAAATCCTTGTGCTGCTGCTTTTTTAATGGGGCAGACTTGGATGGGACAGACGGAAAGGATTTGTGTCAGTGACTGGATATGGAACACGAGGGGACACCATGTGACCAGGAGAAATTATTCCACAAGAAAACATTGCCTCACTTCTCAAGGCTATAAAAAGTTGCCCTGACCCAGGTTTTCCCTTGGAAGTAACCTCTGGTCTGGTGTCTGCCTTGGATAAATGGAGTCTGGATACACACAGGGGTGAGGAAAAGGAATAATTAGCAGATAATTAGCAATCTGAAGATAGTTATAGTGGTTTTTCCCCTCTCCCTGCAGCCATGCACATGACCCAGGCTCTGCTCTGGGCAGACCTGATGTTGTAGTGCCTTGGTCACGGTGCTGCTGCTGCCATCAAAGCCGGATTTGCACAAGGAGCCCTTGTGCATGGAGACCTTTGGATGACACGGGATGACTTTGGGTCAGCAGGGAGCCTTAAACGGGCAGGATAAATCAGGGAGCCTTCAGGTCATGGGGTGAAATAGTGGAGGAGAAAAAAACTGCAGACAGAGGGGGCTTTGCTCAATGCTGACACGTGCAGAGGGATAGCAGAGGATTCTTGCAGGAATTTGGGGTGTAGGGAGATGGAGCAAAGCCCTGTGAGTGCCCTTCCCTTGAGGAGAAAACACTGGGCATGGACAGCTGGGAAAACCCACTAAAATTCAACCCTAGCTCTAAGAGTGGCTGCAGGAAACCTGATTTTATTATTTATAAGCATGTTTTTCCCAATGGGTGCTGGAATCTTGCCTTTTTCACTCCCACTTCAGGCAGCTTTGTGTCTCCTCAGTCAGTGAAGTCGTGCTCAAATCCATCCAAATGCATGGAAAGATTTATGTCTATTTACTTTCCATCCCATCACAACTTTGTATCCATTCTCTGATCCCAAATCACTTTGCTGTGCCTGATGTTCATATCCAGGAAATATTCACTTTGCCTGAGGTTCATATCCAGGCAATAAGACAGTTTTCTCCTTAAAAAAAAAAAGGCCAAAAAAGGAAGAAATAAGGTCTTTTTTTATCTCCTGTTCAGCTCAAAAGCACGAGGTGCCCCCAAGTCCTGGATCTCTGTGTGAGGTGTCAGATTTCCTTGGATTTGCTCTGATGCCACCCAGGAATAACCTGAAGCAGCCTTTCAACAGCTCCCTGGCCTTTAAACTTCTCAGGTCAGCCGTGTGCTGCTGGTTTGAATCCCACTTTCAGTTGGTGATAAATTCCAAGGGGAGAAGCTGCTGGCTGCTCAGGATATGGGATGTAGAACCATGGGATCATTAAGGTCAGAAAAGGACTTGAAGATCAAGTTCAAGCATCAACCACTCTCATGTTCACCAATAAATCACATCTTCAAGTACCACATCCACAAGGTTTTTGGACACTTCCAGGGATGAGGGATCCACCACTTCCCTGGGCAGCCCCTTCCAATGTTTCTCAACCCTTTCCAGAAAAAGATTTTTCCCAATATCTAAATTAAACCTCTTCTGATGCACCTGGAGGCCGTTCCCTCTCATCCCATCCCTTGTTCCCTGGGAGCAGAGCCCGACCCCCCCCGGCTCCCCCCTCCTGGCAGGGATTGCAGAGAATTCCAGGGGCCCCCTGAGCCTCCTTCTCTCCAGGCTGAGCCCCCCCAGCTCCCTCAGCCCCTCCTGGGGCTCCAGCCCCTTCCCAGCTCCCTTCCCTTCCCTGGACATGTTCCAACCCCTCCATGTCCTTCCTTGTGCTGAGGATCCAAACCTGGACACATTATGATCCCTTTTTCATGGGAATAGTCCCTCACACAGGAGATGCTTCCCTTTGTTCAGGAGCAGAGTTGTTCTGTTTTGTAGGGAAAAAGGTGTGGAAAATGTACCAAAATCCTGATTTTTTTGAGTGCTCTGCTCCTGTGCAAACACTGGGAAGTTCCATTCTTGGAGGAAAACCTCAGGAAATAAGTGATGGATGACTTGGGAAGAGTTCTCTGGGTGAGATGTGCTCCAATCAAGTTATAGGAGTAGCTTGGGAATGGTGAGGCAACAGGGCTGCTGGTTTCCACATGTAACAAAACTTCCTAACCTTTGGAACACTCAGCTTCCTTAAAAATAATCCTTCCAGCACTACTTTCCCGGCTTTTTTCATCTCTTCAAACAATCTCACATTAAAGGCACCCTGGGAGATGTGCAGCCTCCCTGGGAAGCTCTTGGAACTATCTCAGGTACCAGTGTTAGGAGCCTATAAATGGATGTTTTGGATCCTCCTGGAATTCATAACGGACACCAGCGGTGCTGGGATGGATCCAACAGTGATTTTCCACATCTGTCCCATCACCAGAGTGGGCTGGAAGATGATTGTCCATGGAAGACCTTCTGGAAGTCAAGCTGGGCTTTGGGTTGATAACAGAGATGGGTGGTGGCTGAAGTTCTCCTGGGAATTGGGGGGTTTTAGGGATTCCCAGCCCTGGAGATCCTATGCCACTTCCAATTTCAGGAGAAACCCTGAAGAATGTTCCACATTAAGGGAGAGAAAAAAGGGCTTGTAGGGACGTCTCTCTCCTGGTTCCACTGTTCCCCCTGGATTGCTGGAGCAGCTTTTCCCATTCTTTGCATCCTGTTGAGGTTGTGCCCACCTGTCCTTGGCTCAGGGATGATCTCCAAGATTTCTCCTCTGGGCTGCCCTGGAGAACTTCAGCTTCTCCTCCCCGGTGTCCTCCTTCACTGGGGACACAGGAATGGCATCAAATGGCATCAAATGGCATCTCCCTGCTCTGCCAGAAGCTCCCGAAGGGCTTCATTCCCACTGGAGATTCCCAGCAAAGGGGAACCCATGTGGCCACTGCTCCCAAGATGACCAAGAACTTGATATTTGAGCCCATTTCTGGCTGTTAGAAAGACAAAGGATGCAGGGAGAGATGGGGGTTTAAAATTCCCAGGCAAGATTGGCTGGATGTTTTTCCCCCCTCTTGCCTTTCCCTGGATGTTAAGGGAGTTTTTCCACCCCTCTGATCCCAGGGGATATCCTTTGATCCAAACCTATATGTCACCAATTTGCTAAAATCTGCATTTCACTTGGATTTTAACCCAATTAAATTTCCTTTCTACAGAACAGCAAAACTGTGCCTGATTTCCCCCCACCTCGGATGCTGAACACAAGGGGTTAAACATGTTCTGGCTGCTTAAAATGAAAATATTAAAGGAAAACAGCAGCGAGGTGGAGCCCACTGAAGAGAAGGAGTATTTCTCCATGCTCACTTAGCAGCAGCAAGTGTTATCTTGTTCCTAAACGTGCTTTTGAGTGGGTTGATAGGGAGAATGTGGCACTGAGTGAGCACTGAGCCTTGTCAAATAGTGATTTTCAATACAATCTACACGATGGCAGACTAAGGCAAAGCTATTGCCTGGAAAAAGCCTCATTAGAATGCCAGGAAAGGCTTTTCCTGACAATTCCTGGGCTGATCAGAGCTCCTGGGAGGGGTGAAATCGTGGAACACGCTGGGTAAGGGGGGGGTGTCTCTAAATAAGCCTCACCCTGCCAGAGCCAAGGGGCAGAGCAGAAATTGGCCAAAATCCATGGAAATGATGGATTTTTACTGCCCTTTCCTTGGGATATGGGGTGAATAATGTAAGGAATGAGTGTCTGCTCCATGATCCAGAGGAATGATCCTTCTAAGGAGGTTGTGGTGGGACACAAATTACTGTGACTGCGATTTTTTGGACAATTTTATGGCCCAGCCTGAGCCTCAAGGGGGTCATTTTGTCCCTTCAAGTTTTTCCAGCAGAAACGTTCAATCCTTTGCCTTGTGATTTATAGGATTCTAAATCTCATCTTAGTCTTTGCTTAGATTATAAATCTTAAAAAAAAAATCACAGTAAGGTGGAAAGAAGAATTTCTTGGAGGATCCCAGTAGGAGAAAATACGGATGAAAGAGGAGAAATAATTTCGTAATTTCAGGTCTTGTGCTCGAGACCCCGAAGATGGGAATAGTGGAAGGAAAGGAGGGGGGAAAAAAATCCCTTTTTTTAGTATCTGCACTCAAGCGAGGAGCCACTAGATGGCAAGAACACCCTGCCAAGAGCTGGAAATGATGCTCAGAACGGGGAACTGGGGGAAAACCCCGAGCCGCATTGGGTGTTTGGATGTTTCTGCCCCTCCCAGCCCCGCGTGTGAGCGCACCCAGCTCATTGCTGTGACATCCACCTCAGGGCTGCCGCGTTTTTAGCATCTTTGCACGGCAGGGTTGGAGCAAAGCGGGGCTTTGACTCCTCTGCTCAAACCCTCACCTGGGCAAGGAGAAAGGTTCATTTCATGCCGTGTTTTGTCACAGTCACTGCCAAGAAAAGGCTGTTTGCTGAGGTCCTGCGGGATTCGTGTCACCACTGCAGCGATGGGGAGGTGGTCCATGACTTGCCAGTGCTCTCAGCAGATTTAAAACCTCTTAAAACTTATTTTTGGGCTGCCTGATTAGTTCTCCTTTCTTCCTTTCGCTGATTTTTGTGTCTTAGGGAAGAGGCTCCATTTAAATTAATTAATTTAAATTACAAAGCTACATCTGGGACAAGATGCAGGTCAAGTCTCTGCTCTGATCATCTCCAGGGGAGCTCCTGACTGTCCTGAGCTGCTTTACCCACTTATATTCCCTGTTTATAAAGATGAAATCATCCTGAGGGAGGACAAGAATATCAGCCCAGCTCTTCCAGCTTTATCTGCTGGCTCCACAATTTCCAGAGTTGAGTGGCACAAAAATACCTGGAGTTGGGTTAAAAGGTACCTTGACCTTGGAGATTTTTTTATCTGGTACATTCTTGCCTGTGTAAATTTGTGTGACACAGCTGGTCTCTCCTCTGGAAAAAGAACTCGTGGCTTCATTTTTCCTTCCAAGGAAAAGGAATTCCAAAAAAATTACCCTGAGGGAAGCTGGGCTGATCTGCAGGGCTCCTTATCCCTGGGGAATATCAGGGATGTTCTGGATTTGATGGTCTTTTTTCCAGGAACAGTGAAAGCAACTGGATTTCCAGGCGTTTCCTCTTGAAGACATACCTTTTTTCTCCTGGAAATGCTGATGTGTGGCAGGGAATGGTGCGGGTTTATGTGTTTATAAAGCACTGAAGACATCTCTGATCAGTGCTCTGAGCTTTTTATTGGCCATAAATTCCCACTATTGCAACACTTTATTGCACCACGAGCTGACAGGTGGCTGCTCCTTTTACAACCCTTAAAACACCATGTTTCTCTCCAGCTTTTTGTCCTTTTATTGCACCTCCAAGGATTGGGCATGCAGGTGTTGGCTTAAAGCAACACCATGATCCTTGTGGGTCCCTTTCAACTCGGAATATTCCGGGACTCTGCCACTGTAACTTTGGCCAAATGTTAATCAATGGCAACTGGAAGTCAATTCTGGGAGTTGGGACTGGAACTGGGGGTGTCTGGAGGAGGAAATGGGATGAACTGCTTTGCTATCCCTCGTGTGGGCTGTGGCAGAGGGAGAGCAGGGCATTGCAGAGCTCCTGGAACACCAGGATTGGGAGGAGGGAAGCAAAGCAGCCACGGTTTCTTGAGATATCTAAGGCTGAGAGGGGGTTTTGGTACCCACAAGGGGCAACCTGAGGGCTTGGGCTTCACTCCGGAGTCTCCACTGGCCCTTGGGGTCCGTCGGGAAACCTTCACTGGACATCCAGCTGCTCCCAAATTCCCTCTGAGAGCAGCAGCTCACTGGGAAGTGCAGGAAGGCTGCAGGTGTGCATTTACCTCCTCCTGCCTCTGATCTCTGAAGTCTGGGACTCACTTCTAACGATTTCCTCGGCAGTTGCAGCGGCTGCGTCTCTCCCTCGGGAGTTCATTATCCCTCGGGAGGGTGATGACGGGAACAGGGAGGAGGTGCGGGAGGGACTTGGGAGATGGGAGCTGTGCCTGGGAACTCCTCCATCCTCACAGCACATCTGCTTCACCCTGCAGAGCCCACTGATCCCCCTGGACTGACGCTCATCCAGGGCTTTCCAGCACCTGGAATTCCTGCGGGATGTGACCCAGGGCTGCTCACAGTGGATGCTGCTCTGCTCTCCCTTCTATCATCGATTTGGGAAGGGGGAGCTAAAACCCCTGGTGAACATCCCACCTGCCCTGCCTTGCTGGTGCCTTTTGGTGGGCCAAGGGCTCTCCAGCATCCCTGGAATGCAGCCAGGGAGCCGAGAGCATGGAGGCTGAGCAGCACAGGGATACCTTGGGCTGAAGGCAGGCGCGGGGTGCTCCTGGAGGGAGGGAAAACACTTCTGGGAACAGGTCGGGACTGGATTTAATAGTGGGAAGGAAGAGGAGACGGCTGCTGGTGCAGCCCAGGAGGGGTCAGCAGAGCCCAAAGATTGGGAGGGGACGGGCAAGGAATTGCCTGGGAAAGGCATCGGGAGAAAGGAGATCACAGAGCTCTCACTGTCCTGCACTCAGGGCATGGATCCCTTGGATCCCATGGATCCATCCCAGAGGTGCAGGGCACTTGGAAGTGGCCCTGGGAACCACACTGGGACTTTTCATGGTTCAGCCCGGGACTATCAGCTTTCCACGGACAGCTCCCGCATCCCTTTGGTCCCACCATCAGCTAATTCAGTTTTGGGCAAAGATAATGAATTAAAGATAATTAATAGCAGAGGCAGTGCTGGATAGGTGGGTGACAGGGATGCCAAGTTCCAGCAAAGCTTCAAAGGCTTTGGGATGCAAATTTCCAGCGCTGGAACATCCAGAAGGCTGGGAGAGAGACGAGTCCCGTCTGTCCTCCCTTTTGTTCCCCTTTCCCGCAGAAACGGGAATCTGGGAAGAGGCAACGCCGAGTTCAGGGCCTGAACAGATGGCCTGGACCACGCCAGCCCTTCCCACCGGCTCTGGAGAGGGCAGGGAAGTGACACAAACCAGTTGCTAATTAGTAATTAATCAGTGAACTGTGCTAAGAGCAGGAGGCTGCAGCAGATGACGGGGTTGAAGGGGGTTGGGAAAGGGAAGGTGCTCCCAGGAAGATGCAGATCCAGGGTTTGTTTATCTGCTGCTGAAGCAGGGCCGGGATTTGCTGCTCCACATCCTGTCCCGGCCTCCCTGGCTCCTGGTTTGCCCAAGGGGGGGATTTTTAGGAGCAGCCTGGGCTGTTCCCAAAGATCTCAGGGCTGGTTTGGAGCAAGGATCCTCCTTCCACGGCTCTGGGATCACACGTGAGAGCTGTCGGCAGCATGGAAAGAATATTTCTTCTTTTTTATGGTGGAGCAAGACCCTGAAAGACACATCTTGGTGTTGGAAATGGGTGGATATTCCCAGATTTGTTCATTCAGACCGAGGCACAGGCACTGCAGCGTCCTGGTGCTGAAAGAGTCTCAGAGGGGTTTTGTCCATGTCCAGCTTCCCCTTCCTGGTAGATGTGCGTGTTAGTCAGGATGGACACGGAAATTTCTGTCTTCCCTGTGTCCTGGTGTAACAGGAAGCAGTGCCAGGGCGGGTTTAGGTTGGACTTGGGGAAAAGGTTCTTCCCTCAGAGGGTGGTTGGGCACCGACCAGGCTCCCCGGGGTTTGGTCACACCCCCGAGGCTGCCAGAGGGTTTGGACAACTCTGGGTCAGGGTGGGATTGTTGGAGTGTCTGTGCAGGGCCAGCAGCTGGACTCAATCCTTGTGGGTCCCTTCCAACTCAGGACATTCCATGGTTCTAATTCATTTCCCCCCTCTAATTCCAGAGGCTCATTTGCAAAGAACGGTAACGACCCTCCAAGGCTGCCCCTTGCTCCAAGCCCTTGCTTTGGGCACTCAGGGCTGAGAGAGGGATCCACCCACACCTTTCCCATGTTTGGTTTTCCCCTTTTCCCGTGGGGATGTGGAGCCCTGTCCTTGCCCTGCAGAACATTCCAGGATAACCTGGAGCCAGCTCAGCTTTTCTTCCGCTCCTCAGGTTTTGCTCCTGCTGATGTTCCCCAGGAGGCACCTTTGCAACTTCCCTGGAGCACAGCAAGGGAAAATAAAGCGGAAGGGCTGGTGCTGAGGAAGCAAAATGGGACAAAATAAGGCTGTAAAGCAGAAATGAGGTGACTCCCAGAGCATCCTCCTGACATTTAAGGGACACGAGTGCCTGATGTGTTCGGACAGGGCTGGGAATGCTGCTGGTGGCAGCTCTTCCCTACCCAAAATTAGCTGCTCCTGCTCTTGCTGGAAAGGCCAGGAAATCTCGGGTGTTTCCAGTTTTTTGGAAGTCCTGGCAGCTCCCCCAGGGAGGGAGGGAGGGAGCAGGGAGAATCTCCAAGGAATGAGGGGAGTTTTCCAGGTCCCATTTACTGCATCAAATCAGGGACTGTCCGTCTTTTGGTAAAGCCAAGCCTTGTTCCCATCAATCTCCTACATCCTGGTGGTTATTTCTGGCTTTTCCTTTGGGATTTTGTGGCCTGAATTTGGTTGGACTTTTTCTGTGGGGCAGGAGCAGACCATGGATATGTTTCTCCCACAAATAACCTGCAGTTGCTTTGTCCTGGAGCCACAAAACCAAGGGATATCCCATCAGCCAAAGCACTTCCACCCTCAATTGATCCAGTCAATGCTGGGACCAGGATCAGAAGTTTGCACCAACAGCCTAAATCGGTGTATTTAACCCCAAAATAGCAGTGACCTCATGGCTCCCCCCTCCTGACCCCAGTCTGGGCTCTGCTGAATCCCAGTGAAGTGCTGGCACCTAATGAGGACTCTGGAAGCAAACAGAGCCCGTTGCTCCCTGCAATCCACCTGGATTGCTTTGACTCCTCTTCTATCTCCCTCCCCTGCACTTGTTTACCCCAAACCTTTCCCAAAATTCATGTTTATGGAAGCGGCTGCAGGCTGCTCCCTGCCCATCCCGCTGGGAACCACCCATGTCCTGCCACTCTTTATCCATCCAAACCCCCCTGACAAGCAGCTGGATGCTGCAAAGAATCATTTTTTTACCTCTCTGACCCTTTTTCCAAGCGGGATACTCTGGGAAAAAGGTGGGGAAAGCAGAAAACATCCCCTGCTCCTTAAGGAACCAGAGCGCTGGTGTCTGGGGGGGACTCAGGATGCCTGGAAATCCCTGGGATCCGGGCTGGCAGCTGTTTCCACGTTATTCCTGTTTGTTCTGTTTAAAGCCAGCACCTCAGACAGTTCCTTTCCTTCCCTGGAGCTCCGGGTGGGGATAGACTGAAACATTCCAGTGCCCTCGTATTCCTGATGGGAACATCGAGGCAGACAGGTCCCTGCTAATGAGTCACTCTGCCCTAATGAGCTCGTGTTTACAGGCTTAGGAAAGGAAGGAAGGGGGGGAAAACCAGGAGAAAGTCAGAAAGTACAGCCGTGCGTCATCCAGACATGATTCCCTTTTTTATCAAAGGCTGGATTTAGCCTTTGGATGCTTTTCCCAGCCATCCCAACCTGCTATTTCAGCCCTCGTTTATCACCCCAAACAAGGAAGGGAGGAAAATAACCCCTGTCAAAAGGGAAAAAAAAGAAAAAAAGAGGAACAATTAGCTGGAAACGAACCCTTTGTAACGGCTGCATTTTAATTACAAATAAAAAGCTCCAAATAGGCCTATCATGCAGAAATCAAAAAAAAAAAAAAATCGGGATGCTTGGCTTGGAGCAGATGCTTTCCTTTGTGCAAATGGCTGTTATGGCTTCGTCTCTGTTTATTGGGATGCAAAGAAAAGCGGGAGAGCAGCTGTGGAGCCACCCAGGAGGTCTCCCCGTGGCACATCTGGGGCGGCTGTGGCCGTATCCCGACCTTGGCTGGAGCTTGGAGAGAATCCCAGGCCGGGGGTGCAGAGGGAAGAGGATAAAGGTGATTTGGGGAATGGGAATTGGAACATCCAAGCCCTTGTTCCTGGGGGTAAAGCCCTGGCAGGGTGGTGGGATTGCACTCTGGGGTGCAAAGGAAGTGGGTGAGTGTTGCTGGAGAGCTGAATGTTCCTGGGACCCAAAGGGGATGGAACAGGCGGGATAATCCCTTGGGAATGGTGTTTGGATGTGCAGGGCATCGTTTTCCCGAGGCACAGCTGGCCTGGGCAAGCCTGGGTTTCAGATGCCACGAAATTTATTACAACCTCCAACAGCACAGAGTCAAATCCCACTAAATTTCGGTGGTATTTTCAGGGATTTGGATTCCAGATGGCGCTGGGAGAGCTGGGTTGGTGCTCAGGTGTCTGGGATTCTGTCCCTGTGAGCTTCTCTCCCATGTCTGTGGAATTGTATTTAACAAGGAGATGCTGATTAGTGGATTTGGAGCCCAGGAATGACATTTCCAGGCTGGAGCCTTGGATTCTGGAATCTTGGATCCATATCCATGTGAAACAGCACAAGGAGGGAGCAGGAAACCCCAAACAACAGGTACCCCCAAACCAGGGATGGGTGTGGCTGGGATGGTGCACCCTCCATCCTTAGGTGGAGAAATCCATGGATCATAAATCCTCCAGGATGTTCCACATCCAAGCAGAGCAACTGGAAAGGCCAGGCTGGAGGTTTGGGAATCAAGAGCTGGGAATGGCACAAAGTTTCAGCCTCAAATGGAATGGAATTAATTCCCTGCAAATTCAATCGATGGAAAATCAGGATGGCTTCCCTCTAACCTCGCTGGTCTTGGGAATCCTGTGTTGATTTGGAATTGGGAAAGAGGAAACAAAGGAGAGTTCATTATTTTCCCACCTATTTGATGCAAAGTTTGACTTTGTAAGATGGACTTGGATATTTTAGGACTTTGCAGTGGGAGCAGTTCCCTTTGGGGGTGAAAACAGTGCAGCTTTGGGATGGAAATGACATTTTGGAAAAATTTCTTCTGGAAAAAAATCAAAGAGGCTCTTTATCACTGAACCAAGTGCAAACCTGTTTCCAGCCTGAGGTTTTTAATTCTCCCTGTGAATATTTTGATTCTTTTGTTTCTCTACTGTATTGCAGTTTAAAAAAAAGCCCTTTTTCCTGGCATTTCATCCCATCCTTGGAGAGGGAGGCAGAAACCTGGATGCTTCCCACTGAAAATGAGGGGGTACCAGCGACATGAATGCCATGTAAATCTTCTTGTGGAAGGTTCAACCAAACCAATCCCACCCTGAAATCCCAGGAAGGCTGAGCCTGGGAAGGTTTTTGATGGATGGGCACTCAGTGAGCTGCTGCTGTGTTGATTTTTCCCAAAGATTTGCAGCCATCAGAGAAATGCAACATAATTCCTGCCCTGTCCATCGACCACGAATCCATCTGGGAATTAACCCCCTCCCTGCCAGTCTGGGATGTTCCTGCCTCTGCTTCCCATGCACGGAGCTCTCAGCCCATATGTTCCCCACTCAGCTCCTTCCTCACATCAATTGATTCGTGTTTAGAGTCATTTCATCTCTTTTTTTTTGGCTTTCCTGCTGCTTTCTCAGCAGATCTCAGGTACCACGATGTCCTGTTGTGTCCTCCAGCATCTTCTTCCTCCTCCCAGGAGAGGAAGAGGAGAATTTCCTCAGTGTTTGTTGTTGGGAAAGGGAACACAGGGCCCAGCTGAGCTCAGGTTTTCCATGGAATGGTTGGGATGGAGCCAATATTCTCCCTCCCAGGACCCTTCCTGGCTCCTGGCACTGACCATGGGCTGAGTCTCCAGCTGATGCTGAGATGGTGTCAGATCAGGCAGGAAAAGTGGGATGGAGAGGGAGAAAACTCCTGCCATGCCCAGAGCTGGGGGGTTTGAAGAGTAGATTTGTGGAGGCAGCATGAAAGGATCCACGGTGGGGATACAAAATTCCTGTGGGAGCTGAAGGAGTTGGAAGTGATGGATGTGATTCCCAGGCTGTGAGAGGGGTCTGAGCAGCATCTTGAGTGTTTGAGTTGGAGCTTTTCCTGCCCCAAGCAGCACATTGAGCCCCTGGGGCTTGGCAGGACATTTCCTCACACTGGATTTGTGTTGGGAGCTGAACTGGGGCTGCTGGTGTGGCACCATTCCCAGGGGATTATCCCTCCTGTTCCTCCCAAGTTTGGTACCTGGCAGCAGCTCTCCAGCATTTCTTGCCACTGGTGCCTCCTAAACAGTGATGGGATGTTTCAAATCCCTCACTGGAACTGAGCTGGGCTAAATCCAGGAATTGTGGCAATGGAGCCACATCAGGATCTGCTCCAGGGGGCTCCCATGGGATGTCTGGAGGGGTTGGTGGCTCTGGGTCATCCATCAGGGTGGAGGATGCAGCTCAGGACAGGTGTGTGAGTCTTTGAGATCCCTTTGCTCTCGTGTCCAGGCTGCTTTTTCCTGGAGCTGGTGCTGGACTTGGCCCTGGGCAGCCCCAGTGAGCTTTGCAGGCAAGGAGAGGGGAGGGAGGGACATTCCCAGAGCATTGACCAGGGACCACAACATTCCCAGAGCATTGACCAGGGACCAGGGCATTGACCAGGGACCACAACATTCCCAGAACACTGGCCAGAGACCACAATATTCCCAGAGCATTTATCAGAGACCATGGCATTCCCAGAGCATTTATCAGGGACCACAGCATTCCCACAATATTAACTAAGGGCCACAGCATCAGCCAAGGACCACAGCATTCCCACAGAAATTCTCTAGGGATCACAGCATCCCTACAGCATTAACAAAGCTGCCTTTCCTGAGCTGCCTGGGAGGGATCCAGCCCTTTCCATGGACTTCTCTTCCATGGATTTCTCCATCCCTACCTATCTCACACTTCTGGACTGCTCATGGAATGGATGGTCCTCGTGCTTGGCTCCACATGAGGCTGGATGATGTTCCTGGTCTCCCACACCCGTGGTGTGGCCTGTTCCATCTCCTCTCCATCGGGAGAGGATGTTTCCAGGATGCCCACTGCTTAGGGACACCACTAATTAAGCACAGATTTAATGGAATGAGAAGCTGGGAGAACTCTGAGCTCCTGAAGCAGACAGGCCTAAGGGAGAGGCTTCCCCTTGGCCTGGGATGGGCTCACTGTGGGATTTTGGGGAAACCAAACATCCCACATTGCTGTGGGACCTGCTGTCTCCTTGGAATCAGGTCCAGGATGGCTTGTGACCTTTCCACCATCCTCGGGGAGTTTGGTGGGGGCTCTTGTTCCCTGTGACGGGCTGAGGAGCCCCCAGGGGGTGAGGGATGATCCCACGGACAGGGATGGAGTGGGATCCATGGGAGGTGTTGCTGCTCACCCTCTGAACAGGGACAAGATGAAACTGAGCCAAAGGGGATATTTTCATCAAGGTCCATGAAAGGCATCTGTGAAGAGCCCAACTGCTGCTTTTCACCTTGAAATCACTGCCTGGTGCCTCGTGGTTTTGGTCAAAGACCAGCTGAAACCCATAATCACCCCTCTCCTCCTCCCACAGCTCTGAGAGATTTCCGTTCTTCCCCTCCTTGGCTCTTCTGTAAATAAAAATGAGCTTTATTGATTTTATTTCAGTAACAGAGAAATAATTTGCCGTTGGCCCCAGCTCTCAGGATGCTAAACCCCAGCCAGGAGTGTGTTTTTGGGTCTTTTTTTCCTCCTTTTATAGCACTTCTGATGTGTGTTTATGATGCCAGCGCTGACACATCCTAAACTACAACGTGCCCATAACCCCCGGAAAAAACTCCCGGCGGGATTGAAACAGTGGCTGGCAAATGTTCCCTCCTCACTGGAGCCTGTGAATCAAAACCCATCAAGGCTTTAAGCCCAGACTTGTGCCAGGGAGGGAGAACTTCTGCCGTGGTCGATGCATATTTTATCACCGCGCTTATTCACTGCCTCCGAACGCCGGGAGGGTTTTAATTAAACGCTCATTGGCAAAGCTCTTATTCCGGCTTGGAAAGCCTCCAAATGGCCGTGTTTTTTCCCCAAAAGGATCACAGGGGGACGTGGTCCCCTCCCCCCGCCGTCCTCGTCAAGGTTTGTCTTCGGCGAGCGCCGCTAATTCCGTGTGTCTGGCTCTGCGATAGCATCTTTCATTAGCGCTGACCTCGCCGTGCTCACAAGGAGTTGGCTGCCATTCCCAGAGTGCTTCCTTCAGGACCTGCCAAGAAACGTCCCTCTGGCTCTGGGAAAGCAGGTCCTGGGCCTTGCAGGGAGAGGGGATGTGCTGAGCCCTTGTTGGTCGGTGTTGGATTGGGAAGGAGGGTGCAGCTCCCCGTGCGTTGATCCTGGTGGGAAAGCTCGGGTTGGTGCATCCAGGGATCTGCCCTGGGAAGGGTTTCTTGGATGAAGTGCAGGGGGGAAGAAATGAGTGGGAGAGGCCTGGAAATCTCTCCTTGTGGGAGTCAGACCCTTCTCCCAGGCAACAACTGCGACAGACTTTTCTCCCAGGACAAAGGGAAACGACTTCAGGTTGCACCAGGGAAGGTTTGGGTTGGATATTAGGAAAAACTTCTTGGCTGGAAGGGTGGTTAAGCACTGAAACAGCCTTCCCAGGGAAGTGGTAGAGTCACCACCTCTGGAGATGTTCAAAACCAAGCAGACGTGGCACTTCAAGAACTGGCCTTGTGGCCACAGGGATATTTGGCCAAAGGCTGATGACCTTGGAGATCTTTTCCATCCTCAACGATTCTGTGATTCCTTGGCTTTAAACACCTCATGGAACCTTCCTGGTGGCAACACAACCCAGAGCAGTGTAAATATTCGTGTAGACAACTCTCCAGAGGGTCTGGGAGCAACAACAACCAAGGGCTGGGAGATGCCACCTCCCTTCCAGCACCTAAAAGTTCTGTTCCTTTTCCCTGGCTTTAAATTCCCACCTGGCTCCTCAACCACTGACATGACTTTGCTCCTGCTTGTCAGAAACGAGACACTTAATTTGTCAGTTGGCTACGCTTAATATTTCTTTCATGTTTGGCATCGATTCTAAATGCAGAACCTGTCTGGATAAGCTCATTTTTTTTTGCTTTTTTGGATGTCTTTTTTTTTGTAACCAAAGCGTTGAAGGTAGTTGTGTTTAACTAATAATAAAAAAAAGGGTTTTAAAATGCTGGGTTTGCACTTGTTTAATTGCCTCCCAATTTCCATTCGCAGGGTGAAGGTAAAAAGAGCGACAAGCAAACAAGGAAAGCGTCGCTCGCTGGGTTTTTATCATAATCAAAAATGTAAAAATTAAGAATTTGAATCAATGTACATGAAACCATGTAATTGACTAAATAAACTTGGTGGGGGCAGATAATGGGCCTTCCTGATTAGAGGGAAAAGACTGAATTTCGTGCAAAGATTGTATTTGGTTGCAAAGCAGCAGGTTTTGGTGCTTGCAGCAGTTTTTGAAGAGAAGGGAGAGGAACCAAGCAGAGGGGCTTGGAGGGCAGTGATGGGTCCAGGAACTGGTGTTGGAGGAGCTCTTTGCTGGAGCATCCTTGGGATAACCCTGAGGGAATTATAGGGATGGAAAGACCATTGGTGGATGGTGGAAATTGGTTTTCCCAGCTCTCACCAGCCCCAGGGTGGGAGTGCTGGCTCTTCCTGGTGGTCCTGGATGCAGTGGGAGGTCCTGGCTTGTAGATCCTGATCTTGGGAAAAGGCTTCCAAGAGCAGCATCTTTCAGGCAAACCCCCAGCCCAGTGGGGTTTGTTGTGACCTCTATTTATCCTTCCTTGAACACACTGGGGGTGGTTTGTAGCTCCATGGGGGAGGCTGTGGAATTTTTCAGGATGCACCACGTGCCTCCCAACCCTTTTCCCTGTAAATTGGGGCAGCTCTGCCAACCTGATCACTGAAATGAAATAACATGTCCAAGCTGCACCAAAACTGCTCCATGGTCCAATGGTGAATCCATGGTTGGAAGCTGCAGGAATACAAGGTTGGATTTCAGCAGAGCTTGGAACCAACACTTGGTGACAGAAATCACCTCAGCCAAAAGTCACTTCACTGTCACCCACAAGACATTTCCCCATCAACCCCAGGATGTCCTGCAGGACTATTTTTTTGCTCCAAACCTGGTTGTCCTTCCCTGCAGAACAAGCACAGGATGTCCCTGAGCATTTTTAATCTCCAAAATGCCTCCCCAGGCAGATCCTGTTAATATTGGAGAGTGCAGGAGGGAGGGGGAGAGCTTCCCACCCTCTGTCCTTGTTATTCATCGCTCACTGGGAAATGAGGAAAAGTTGCTGGACCTGAAGCTCCAGCCTGGCAGCAAAGGAGTTAAAGGGAAGGTGAAACATTAAACGGAAGCAAAGAGATACCGTGAGAAAGGCAGGATCCTGGGAAAGCTTTTCTGAGGATGAACAAAAATAAGTTGGCACCTGGAAGGGCTCCAGCTCCCACCCAGCCCAGGAATTCTCCACTCCCCGGGGCCAGGCCTATGGTGACAGGGATAACAAAATCTGGGATGCTGATGGGGAGCAGAGAGTTTTACAGGCTGCAAAGGCCTGGGCTGCTCCAGGACACCTGGATTTTGCCAGGGGAAAAGCAGGATTGTTTTGGAGCATGTGTGAAAGGCAATTAAAGAACAAGGGGTTAAATAATAGTGATTAAAAAGGGGGTTTTTGACATAAAGTTAACCAGCCCAAGGATCCCAAAAACAGAGAGACTCTGGGATGCAGGAGGCTGCAGTCCTGGCAGGTCAGTTGTGGGATGGGAAGTGGAAGAGGTGGCCCCAGGGTGGGTGGGAGAAAGAAGCTGGACCAGGGCAGATTTTGGCACAAGGAGAGGGAGCACCACCCACCCTCTGTCAGCAGAACCTCCAGCTAAGGAGCAAACTTCAGCAGGGTTAATTAATGCAGCCTCACAAAGGTTTCCTGACGTTGGGTGGATGCCACTGACCTTCATATGAAGCCCTTGAAGGCAGAAACATGAGGAGTGAAGTCATAAATACTCTGGGAGCACTTTAGGAGAACATTAACCTGAGCTTTCCTAAACCACCGTGAGCAGCAGGGCATAAATTCTCCAGAGAAACTGCAGATTCCTCATCCCTGGAAGTGTCCAAGGCCAGGTTGGAGCAACCTGGGATAGTGGAAGGTGTCCCTGCCCATGGCATGGTGTGGAATGAGGTGAACTTTAAGATCCCTTCCAACCCAATCCATCCTGGGATTTGGTGGTAAATGGTGACACCCTAAGCTGCTCCAGCTCCAGCTCTTTATCTCCAGGTGTTTACACACATCCAGGACTTCATGCTCATGACCTGCTGCCACTGAGGGGCAGGAAAGGGAGGGTTTTGTCTGTCTGGGAGCTGGTTTGGTCCATCTGGGGCTGACAGATGACTGATGACGAGCTCTTTGAGGGCAAGAAAATGCAATTACCTGAAGTGGGCTTTTGGCAGAACATAGAGACGGCAGCATGAGGTCTGGGAAACCTGGAAAAAAAGGTGATGAAACACCGTCTGCTCACATGCAGGACCCTTGTTTGCTCTTGGTTACCTCCTCAGAGATGCTGTTCATGCAGTAATTAGTGATGTAAAACATGCATCGGGCTCTTTGTTCCCATTAGGTTTGGCTACGGTTTGAAATGATGAGCAACAGTAGCCCGTGGTTAATTTTACCAAATGTTCTCTTTAATTTCATTTAAGACCAGCTGTCTATAAACCCATAGTGCCTATTTACATTGTGTGCATATAAATATATAGACAGAGAGATATAAATACATATAATTCTGTGCTGTAAGAGATAACAAGGCACTGGTAGGAGCCCGGGGGGGGGATGTGTGTGATCAACCCTGAAGGTTCAATATTGGCTGGATGCCTTTGGATGGTACCTCCCTTGAGATCCAACCCCCCTGCCGGGTTCCTCCACCCCAAAATCCACCACGTGTTGTGTGTCCACGTCAGTATTGAACACCTGGTGTCCCAGCAGCTACTTCAGGGGCAGTGGACAGCTGGAAGCCCTTGGGGATACCTGGTTTATTTGCATCCCAACAAACACACCCATGTTTAAATACCTCTCAGCAAACGAGTCCACCCAGCTCCTGCTTTGCCCTTCCTTGTGTCTTCAAGGCTGCTTTTCCTGGCAGCATCCAGGGGCAGTTTGTTCCCTTCCTTAATTGATGGGATTTATGGATCACGCAGCTCTGCTTGGATTCAAAGTGGGCTGGTGGCTTCTCCTTCTCCCATGTCCCATCTGAGCCCCCACCAGCTGCTCCCCCTCAAACCTGAGTCTGTGCCACCCCTCCCTCTGGCAGCACCAGGACAGAGGGCAAGAGGCTCCCGTGCGGCACCGGGAAAGGCCGCAGCTCCTTGGCCCCGAAACGCGGGGAGACGTGATCGGCCAGGAATCGCACATGGAACTGCCGGCCAACACAGTGGACCAGACTGCCCAGCACAGCACACTGGAAGCCGGGCGGGTCCTGCAGGGCGTGTGTGGCACACCGGTACCACAGCCTGGCCTTGGCACCGCAGCGGTGCACGCTGACGCCGGCACCGCGCCGCAGGTCGAAGCGATACACGAAACCACCCACACTCACCATCTCAGCCGTCCTGTCCTTGCCTCCCACAGCCGGGCTGGCCCTCCAGCTGTCCAGGCCGGGGTGGTAACACAGCAGGACGCAGCGCAAGGTGCCCCCGGTGACGTAAATCTCGCCGTCACACACCGTGGCCGCGTGGGCCACCGCGAACGTGTCGCGGGGCAGCGGCGCCACAAAGGCCCAGCGGTCCCGCCGGGGGTCGTAGCGTTCCACCGTGTACTGGCACTCGCCACCGATGGCATAGAGGTGGCCATCCAGGGCCACCAGTTTGCAGCGGGGCCGTGCCTGGTTGAGCGGGCACAGCTCCCGCCACACGCTGGTCAGAGGGTCGTAGCAGAACACCCTCCTGGAGGGTCTCTGTGCCCGCCCCGTACCCTCACAACCGGCCACCACGAACAGGTAGTTGAACATGCTGCACACAGAGCAGCCCTGGGACACCACCTCTGGTGGCACGTGGCACAGGGGGTGCCAGCTGTCCCCTCCTTCGTCGTAGTAGCAGAGGCGGCTGCGGTGGGGGCCGGGCTCCTCCTGCACCTTCACATCTGCCACCACCAGGTGTGTCCTCCCCTTCATCCTGCGCCGCAGGATCAGCTCCCGCTCGCCGGCGTTGAGGCGGCCGTAGATGGAGGGTGTCCTGAGCACCTGCAGGAAGTTGTCACTCATCACCTTGTAGGCGGCGTCCTGGAGGGGTCGCAGGTTCTGTGCCTTGGCTGAGCTCAGCACCTCGAAGCAGTTCCCCAGGTCCAGGTGGGTGGGGGGTGGCATTTGGAAGAGGTCAGGATTAGCCACTGGTCCTGCCCCAGGGCTTGCAGGTGGGGTTCCAGCAGGAGCTGTGACTCCAAAGCCATCCATGGGCAGCTGGAGCTGGGGGCTGTCAGCGATCTGGAGGATGCTGTTCTTGCGGCCAGGAGGTCTTGGCTCAGGAGAGGTGTCCGAGCTCCTCGTGGGTGGTGGAGCTGAGGAGGAGGTGGTGGGATCACTCACTGCCAAATCTGGGTCCTGCTCTTCATTGTCCCGCTCCGAGCGGGATGTTCCTGGAGGGATGTAGGGGAGGCACTTCTTCTTCAACACCGACTCAGAGATGGACTGGACGTAGTAGTCGTAGACTTTGCCCTTGAGGCTAGGACCTGCCTGGTGCTCTCTGTCCTTCCCCTTCCTCTCAGGGATGTAGTTTTCCTCCACCTGGATCTTTGCCACCGAGGAGAAAGAGTAGGAGGTGTCTGTCCCTGGGTCGCTCACCGTCATCATGAACCCCAGGTTTGAGGTGACACTGAGGGTCCGGACTGATTCCCTGTTCCCCTTGGTCCTCCTGCTTGTGCCTCCAGTAGCCAAACCCTTCTCCATGCTTTGGGCATGTCCATCCCCTGCCATCTGGGCATTACAACTCCCTGGAGAAAGCCCAGTGTCTGGGGCAAGTGTTCCCTTCCCTTCGTGGCTGCTCAGCATTTTGGTCACATCCCCGGGGTCATGAGAGCCGAGATCACTTCCCACCTCACTTCCCGGCTTTCTTCCTGTCTCATTTCCCAGCTTGTTTCCCAACTCATTCCCTAGCTTGCTTCCCAACTCACTTTCTGACTTGTTTCTCAGATCACTTTCCATCTGGATTCCCAGCTTGCTTCCTAACTTACTTCCCAACTTGCTTCCTGGCTCGCTTCCCAACTGACTTCCTGATTCATTTCCTAGTTTGCTTCCCAGCTTGATTCCCGGCTCCCTTCCAAGATCACTTCCCTGCTCAGTTCCTGACTTGCTTCCTGACTTACTTTCCACCTTGCTTCCAAACTTTACTCCTGGCTCACTTGCCAGTTCACTTCCTGACTCACTTCCTAGCTTGCTTCCCAACTTACTTTCTGGTTTGCTTCCTGACTTGCTTCCCATCTCACTTCCTGGATGATTTCCTGGTGTGATTCCCAGCTTGTTTCCTGACTTACTTCCCACCTCATTTTGTAGCTCATTCCCCAACTTGCTTCCAAGCTCACCACCTGGATCACTCTCCAGCTCAATTCCTGGGTTGCTTTCTGACTCGCTTCCCAAACTACATCCCAGCTTGCTTCCTGGCTCTCTCACCAACTCACTTCCCACCTTATTTTGTAGCACGTTTCCCAGCTTGCTTCCTGGCTCAGTACCCGGATCACTCTCCCGCTCAGTTCCTGGGCTGCGTTCTGACTCACTTCCCAACCTACATCCCACCTTGCTTCCCAGCTCATTTTCCGTCCTGGCCAGACCAAGCCGGGCTCCCTTGCCAGTCAGTCCCAGTTCAGAAACCATCCTTTCTCCTTCCTCCTCCTCTTCCTCACCCCTTGGCACACCCTGATCCCTGCGGAGCGGCACGTGCCGTGTCCCGGGGACATTCCCTGCCGCATCCCCACCATCCCCACCCAACACCCTCCTCCTCCGCACACCCCCCGCTCCCTCCCCATCCTCATCCCCATCCCGGGAAGCGTTTTCCCTGGGCTCTCCCTCGTCATCCAGCGGGATTTTGCCGGCGGCCAGCGAGCGGCTCCTGTAAAACCTGTACGCCAGGGTGAGGAGGAGCAGAGCGGCGGCGGAGAGGACCAGCTTCCCGGCCAGCTGCATGTCGGAATGCCAGGACAGGGCTGCCCACTGGGGCATTTTTCCATGCCAGGAATGCGGAGAAGCCGATTAATGATTGTCGAGCCAGGCTGGAGTGTGGAGCTGAAGGTTTGGGGCAAGGTGACTTTGGGCGGGCAAAGCTGGCAGGAGGTTTCCGGACGAGCTTTGCATATTTGGGCTGGGCTGGACTCCAGGGAAAGGTGCAGCCCAGAGCCCGGTAAACAGAGAGGGCTCAGAGAAAAACAGCAGGAAACACAAAGCCAGGAAAAACATCCCCGAGGTGCTGCCCTTCTGTCGCTGTTTGAAAAGGATCATGTAACGGAGTGGGGGGAAATTGGTGCCGAGAAAAGTTGTTTTGTCCGGAAAATGCTTCTCATCCCTCGGTGAAGACACAGGGAAGGGAGGGAGAAGCAGCCAGGGCCGGGAGACCTTTGGTCTGACGCCGAGCAGCTGCTCCACGGCACAGTCGGGTGACTAATTCCATGGCCTTCGTTTGCAGCACGAAGTTAACGAGGGGTGACGGGAAACAGCCCGAGAGCTCCTGGGGTCTCTCGCAGGCCAGCTTGGAAGTGGCAGGGGAATTAAGAGCTGGTGGAAAAGGAGCTGGGGGCTTTGGGAGACGGGGAAAAGCTGGCAGTGAGGAGAAAATAAAGACAGGAGTTAAACTGCAGCTGGTGGCTGATGAGGTCGGTGACCTTCATCCGTGTGCATGAGGAGAGGGATGAACTAAGGAAAATTAACCAAGGCGTTGGAAGTAGGGGGAGATCAGTGGCCTGTATCCATGTGCATGAGGAGAGGGATGAATTAAGGAAAATTAACCAAAACATTAGAAGTAGGGAGATATTGATGACCTGTATCCGTGTGCACAAGGAGAGGAACTAAGGAGAATCAACCGAAGCATTGGAAGCAGGGGGAGATGAGGGATGGGCAGGGGTGGGAGAGATGTGTGTGGGAAGTCCATGGGGATTGGAGTCATTGTGGGGAAACTGAGACATAGATGACTCCAGACAGTGTCACACTTTCTTCTTTCCCTCCCTGGAAAGGTGGTGGTGGTGGATCTGGTCTGAATTTCAAAGATTTAAGGGAATTGTTGTCCCTGTTGTCCCCAAGGCAATCAGGTCCCAACGCTTGGACTGTGACAGGGGAGAAAAGGAGGAGGCCTGGGGAATGACATCCCTTCCCACCACTCTGTGCTGGTGCTGGGAAGATCCCTAAGTGAGTGGAATTCAAAGGGATAAAATGAATTTTCTTTCCCCCAGGGGAACATCTGACACACACAGATCTGCATAAAGAAAGAGGCAGCGAACGAACAGCCAAAATGTGGGTGGGGGTGGGTGGAAGCTCCTGTTTCTAGGCATGGACTCACTCCCTTGCTTGCTCCGATCCAATCCTGAGAGATTTGCCTGAGAAATGCATCCAGGTGATGTT
Organism: Serilophus lunatus; assembly: GCA_013399895.1. Lineage (NCBI taxonomy): Eukaryota > Metazoa > Chordata > Aves > Passeriformes > Eurylaimidae > Serilophus > Serilophus lunatus. The sequence continues at coordinate 534,306 of VXBA01002850.1, forward strand.
TTGGTGCTGTGGGTGGGAGGTGTGGTGGATGAAGGTCTTGCCATGGATCTCCAGTGGGTGGTGGAGCTCACTCCCATTGTCCTCAACTTCCCAAACTACCTCCCATGGAGCAGCTGCTCCTCACCAGTCACTGCAGGAGCTCAGGCACTGCCTGTTGTGATGGGGAAGAGCATCTGAACCTCCCTGGGGCACCTTTTCCACCATCCCCAGCATCTGAGAGCGCTGAGATGTTCCCCTGCCAACGCCAAAATCCTGAATTTGACAGCCAAGGATCCCTGTGCACATCCCTGCGGGAAACAGGGGCTTTTAAGGGAATGTTTGGGACATTGCCACCCTGTGTGGAGAAATGCCACCACGAAGAGTTTGGGGGAATGTGGATATTTCAATTAAAAGCAGGGATGATGGAATGCAGCATTTGGGTGCTTTGACCAGAGGCCAAACCAGCCCCAGCCAAACCCACCCGTCACTCTCCTCCATCCTATTTGTCATGGGCCCCCAAAGTCTATCACTGAGGGGCTTGATCCGGCCAAAACCTTGGGAAAAGGAGTATCCTTCTGCCTGTAAATCCAGAAGGTCCTGCAGCTGAGGGGAGCAGAGACATGTGTAGAGTCTGGGCACGTGTTTCAGAGCTCAGTTAATTGGCAAAGGGTCTGACCACCCCGTGACCCCCCTGGGTTCTTCCTTTCTCCTGCCGTGGTTTTTATTCTGCAGGTAGATCTACAAAGATCCCGGCATTTGTGAGTTGGGAAGCATGAATTATGGATGTGCTTGGCAGCTCTGTGAACCCCGCTAATGAGGTGGGGGAGGCAGGGGAAGCACTAAGCAAAGCTCCCACTGGTTTTCCCAACCCTGCTTGAACCGGAGCATCCCCGAGTTTACGTCCCACACCCTAAAATCCCAAAGAATCCACGGCACAACTGCGGGTCTTACATTTAAATCTCTTTATCTTTGCCTGTGCTAAAAACGATCGGGAA
>VXBA01002850.1:535299-549601 GCA_013399895.1 Serilophus lunatus
AGCAGCAGTGACGTCTCTCGGCACTTGTGACTCTAATTGGATGTAATTACCTCTTTCCAAATTTTGCTAAAACCTTTTCAAAGTCCCCTGAAATTAGGGAACATCGATAACGCCGCTCCTTGGGGTTTTCAGCCCTCAGAAAGGCGCTTAATTTTTCACAAGCTAATCATATCTCTTCGGTAGGTTGTCAGCCACGGATCTGTCATCTCTCATCAATAATGAAACAACCTGAGCAGCTCTTTTCCCCTCCAGCCTCCTGCATTATTCACTGCCAGGTCCTCAAACAACGGGATGTGTGCAGGAGGGGAGCCGGGAATTTAATTGTTGTCCTTTGTAATTACCTGGAGGAAGGGGGATGGGGATGGGGGGGTGGGGAATGAAGGGTAAGAAGACATGGGAGGTGAAGGCAGGGCCCGGCACGGAATGGATGCTTCCCTTCGGTGGGACGGCACCTCTTTGGATCCCTCGCCTCGTGGGGGAATTTGGGAAAGCAGGCAGCCCAAAATGAGAAGCTCCCAAGTCCCCTGTGCCGGTGGAGAGAAAATCCCAACTTATTCCCCCATCCCTGGGGAAAGAGCTCAGCATCCCAAATCGGGGTGGATTCGGGATGCAGGAGCACCGAGGCCAACATCCCTCGACCAGCAGCGGGATGGGGAGATCACGTCACTCCCGAGGTGCCACCAAGAGCCGGGTGTGGTGGCAATGCCCTAACGCTCCTCATTTCCACGGTTCCGGGCTAAACCCGCCACATTTGCATTTAAATGGAGGTTTGGGCGTCTGTAAATCCTCGTTTTTTGAAGCGAGAAGGCCTAATGGTTGTTTAATCACGTCGGGATGAGGCCCCTGGAGCATCTCCAATCCAGCGAGGAGGGAGAGGAACATCCGTGTCTTGGTAGGGAGGGCTCTCCTGCCCACTCAATCCCCTCATAAGCCATGGAGAATTCCCCAAAAAATTAAAGTTCCTTAAAAAAAAAAAGATTTTCCTCCCATCTGGTGGAAGTAGATGGAGGAGAAGCAGGTCCAAAGGGATCCAGGTGCTCAGATGCTGCTCCTTTGGGATGAAAGCTGAGCTGCCGAGGCTCCCACATCCCAGGCAGTCCCAATCCATCCCCATCAGGTTACAAAACCGTGGGCTTTTGTGCATGGGAAGAAGCTCCTGAGCTGCCGTGTGGTTGTTGGGCTCCTTTGGGGCTGGAAAATCGCTCGCAGTGAGGTTGGCAACAGAGCAGGGAAGGGATGGAATCTGCTTAATAATAATTAATCATAATAGTAATAATGATGCTTAGCACTCGTTCGGGGCTTTGCAAAGATGAAGCGCCACACGGCTGCTGGATAATCCTCTAGGATTAAGAGTTCCCAGAGGAAAAGGCAGGGGAGCATCCCGTCCTTGGGATCCTTTCCCTGCCACATCCACTCCCCAGAGATCCCGGCCCGCAGCTGGACACTCTCAGTGTAGCACAAGGTGGGAAAACCGGGAAAACCCCCAGGACTGGGCAGGATTGGGATGAAACCACCTGGCTTTTGCCAGAAGCGGGACTGGCACCGTAACGGGATGGGGAACCATCGGAATGATTGGGATGTGGCTGTTATCTGTTTCCACGGAGACAATTAGCCAGGAGGGATGGGAGGGTGGCATGGAGCGAGGGCGGGTGCGGGCTGGTGCCCAACGGGACACGCGCTGCCCGCTCATGTGTGAGCGCTGACATTTGGGGTCGGGAGCTGCCTGTCACTAGAGATACACCAGCCAGCCCAGGACAAGTGCTGTGCACGGACCTGACTTCCAGCAAAGCTGATTCCCCAGAGCAGAGGTTTGGATAAGGCCAGTGATCCGCGGATTTTGGGCTCCCAGTGCTGCTGGCCACACGTGCGTGGGTTTGTCCCCAGTGTCCCTCGTGCTGGGGGTGTGTGCAGGTCCTTACCCTGGAGACCTGGAGCATCTTGGTGCAGTGGGAGTTGGTGCGACTGGATTTTTCCATGGGAAATATGGTCCTTGAATCATAAATATCTCCCCAATCCCCTCCAATACCTTGCAAAAATCTGCTGGGTACCCCAAGAGGGTGCTGGGAATCCCAGCACAAGGTAAAATATTAATTACAACCTTCTACCAGGGGAGGTTTTTCTTTTTCCTTTTAATTAAATTGTCTGAGGAAGCCAAGACACAGAACAGGAAGAGACCGAGACTGTAAATAGTATAGAAAAAAAAAAAGAGCGAGAGAACCAATTGGCCGAGGTGTAAACGCCGGGTGGAGCCGAACGGAGGAGGAAGAGGAGGAGGAAGAGGCAGGAGAAGCTTCACGTGAGCTCCAGGATCACTGTCAGGGTGAGAGCCAAAACTAATCTGAAGCCGCAGGGGCCGGGAAGTGAACCTGGAAAGGAGGAGACAAGGATGGGGAGGTCATGGAGCTGCATCTCCTCGCTCGGGTTCAAAGCAGGATGGAGTCACCACTTTTTTTTGGAGAGATTCCCCCTTTTAAACTTGCTGTGGGGTGGGCAGCAGGGTGGGGATGATGTGGGGAGCATCTGCGGGGCTTCTTTTGGTGCAGGAACATCTCTGATGGCAAGGAGAGGTGGCCAAAAGTTTGGGGCGAGGCAAGGAGAGATGGATGGCCTTGGGATTGGGATAAGGCAAGGAGAGAGGGATGGCCATGATAAGGAGAGATGGCCAACATTTTGGGATAAGGTAAGGAGAAATGGCCACAGGATTGGGATAAGTCAAGGAGACACGACCAATGGCTTGGGATGAGACAAGGAGAGATGGCCAAGGTCTTGGGATAAGGTAAGGGAAGATGGCCATGGGATTGGGACAAGCAAGGAGAAATGGCCAAGGCCTTGGAATGAGACAAGAAAAGATGGCCATGAATTTGGAATGAGGTAAAAAGAGGTGGCCAAGTGTCTGGGACAAGGCAAGCAGAGGTCCCCTCTGCACAGTACATCCCTCCCTGAAAGCTTTGCATCAAAATATCTGCGCCACCACCACTCACCGTTGGAGTCTTCTGGTCCTCTGGGAATATTTGGGTTTTCTGATGGGAAAGAAACAGCAGAGAGAAAGTTTTACTCGGTGGGGGAGGAGGAGATGAGTGAGGATTTGTGGAGGGAGGGGTGACCCCCGTGGTGACACCGTACCAAAAACAATGAGGCGGGTGTGGGTGTCAGTGGAGCCCAGGGGGTTCTGGGCGGTGCAGCGGTACATGGAGCCGTTGAGCTCGGCCGGGACCCGCTCCAGCACCAGCTCTTTGCCATCATGCTCAGCGCTGCCGTCGAGGAGCCGGCTCCCCACGCGTGTCCAGGTGAAGAGGGGCTCGGGGAAGACTTCATTCTGCAGGGAGATGGAGGGGGTGAGATGGGCGTAGGGAGGGGGGAAAGGATCGTGTGTCTGGAGAAAGGATAGCTGAAATCACGGAGTCACAAGTCGGTGTGGGATAGAAGGGACCTTCACCTCGTTCCAGCCACAAATAGGGGCACCTCCCACTATCCCAGGTGGCTCCAACCTGGCCTGGAACACTTCCAGGGATGGGGCAGCCACAGCTTCTCTGGGAAATCTATTCCAAAGTAGGGACCATGATACAACCCAAGGCCATAAAGTGCTGGTGTGGATACAAGGCTGTCCCTCAGCATGGAATCACCCCTACAGTGCTGGGAATGCTGACCTGGAAGCCCTGCACCAAGATCCGCACGGTGTCTCCCACACGGGCTCTTGTCGGGGTCATCGTGATCTTCGGGCCCTTGGGAGCAACTATGAGGGAAGAGGAAAAGAAGGGACAGGATCTGAGCACAACATTCCCTGTGCCAGTGGGTGTCCTTGGCTGGGGTTAATGATGGGCTGATGAATGATATTGGGGAGGGGGTGGCACCAGCCCAGGGGGGCTGATGGCCCTGTGATGGATGGATGGGCTGAGTGACGTCAAAATGACGGATAGACAGGTGGGAATGGGAGGCTGTGAGACTGATGGATGGCTGTGATGGGATACACTGATGGGGAAGGATATATTTCCTGATCAAAGCCCTTTTCTGCTCAGAAATAGGCACAAAGAGGGAGTCAGCTTGGTTTGAAGCCATGCAGATGGACATCCCAGATCTTGTCCTCAGGACAAGGTGATCCCAGTGAGTCACACACAGAGTTGCCTTCACAAAATTCCAAGCACAGCGTGTAAAAAACAGGGAATCCCTTTCTCCATGCTAGACTTGGGGTGCTAGTCTGGTGTGCTGAAGGGAGCCCTGGATCTGCTCCCACCTGGTTGGGGATGTGTGGATGACCCTGCTGGGCCATGGGTGGGGTGGGACGTTCCCAGGAGCTTTCACATGGAAAGAGGTTTTTGCAGGCTCAGAAATGGGCAGGAGGGAGGTTGTGTTCTGTGTGAGTGTCACCTGTAATCAAGGACCAGGAGGGACAGGCTGAGCCTGGACATCCCCCTGCCACAACAGAGGCACAAACAGCCACCAGAAGGCACTTCAGTGTGTGGTGGTGGACACTGGCCCTTGGAATGTGCATCCGTGTCCTAGGAAGCTCTGCATGAATACACGGAATGCACTATCCATGCAGGATCTGGCCCTCTGGTGCTGGACTGGGGAAGATGGACTGCAGATCATCCCCCCTGCCATGGTTGGGACCAAAAGGCAGCTTTGTGGACCAAAGCAAGGGATTTGTCTTGGTTTGAACACAGCTTTTATTGAGAATATCTCTGTGTATATGGTGTATGTATCCTATGGATATACAGGGGGGGTTAATAAGGGATCTGCTGCGATGGCGCCCAAAAAAGTGGGTGTGAATGGTGCTGGTTGGGCACCTAATGAGGTGCAGAGGCTGGAGGCACCTCAGGGATGAGGAGAGCTGTGGATTTGGGGTGGGAGGGACAGTGTGGGATGAGCTTTGCAAACACAGGTATTGGAGCTACTGGGGAAGAGCAGCAAACCGTGAGATTTTGGCCTCATGGGGAGCCCCAGGGGGTGGAGAGCTAAGCCTGACAACTCCAGAACGTGTGAAAATGCAGGATTTAAGCTGGTTTTTTGGCCAGTTGGATGCTGGGAAAGAGATTTAATGCTCAGTGGGCAGGAACAGAGAACGGAGGGGCATCTCTTGGCATCTCTTGTTGAGGACCAACCTTCCCTTGACCTCAGTGCCAACAACCTCCCACTAACTGAGGTGGTTGATGAGCTGAGCAGCCACAGCCCCAGCACAGAGAGGTTTGTACACTCTGGAACCAGTGCCAGAGGCGCCGGAAAGCCGCCGAGGCGACGCTCTCCAGGAGAGGATGCGACGAGCCAAGTGCTCCACTTGGCCGGGAGCAAAGCCCAGGCTTCTCCACCTGGCTGGAGGGGAGGAAGGCTGGAGCAGCCTGCCCAGAAGGTTTCCCTGGAGCTGGGAAAACCCAGTAGAGAGCTTGGATTCTTCCAGCAGGGAGCCAGGAGAAAATGGGGAGGGCCCAGGCAGAGTGGGAGATCATGAGGGATTTCATGACCAACATGTTCAGTGGCTCCTGGGGTCACTTGAGGAGCCTCTTCTATGGTTCTGGGAATCCGGGGAGTCAGCAGGTATTCCCCGGCTTTGATCCCACCATTCTACACAGCTGGGGCCTCACTGTCTCCCTAGTGCAGGAGCCCTCCCCAGAATTCCCAATGGGATGAATTGTATCGCGAAAAGAAAAAAACTTAAAAAAATTAAAATAAAAAGCAACAAAATTGCAATTAAAAAAAAAAAAAAAAAATTAAAAAAATTTAAAATTCCAAATCCAATCCCTGCACTCACCCAGCGTGACCTCGGACTGCATGGGCATGGAGAGCGCCGGGTGCTTCACCTCGCAGCTGAACAGGGCCTCGTTGTCGATCTGGGGGTTCAGGGTCCAGGTGAGGGTGGCTCTGGCCTCCACTGTGCCGTCACTCACCGGGGCGTGGGTGTGCCGGAAATAATAGATGGGCTCTGCCACGTGCACCCAGCGCGGGAATTCCCGGCTCACCACGGTCTCCGGGATGGTCTCGGTGACCGAATCCCGCTCGGCCGCCAGGCCCCGCGGAGGATCCGCTGTGGGGAAGGGCGGTCCCAATCCTGCTTCATTTTCGGCCGCCAGGGATTTTGGCACCTTGGTGTCGTCCAGGTCGCGGTGGAGGAGGTTGCGGGGGGCCCAGCTCCCGGCGCCGGCCGGCGGCTCCGGCAGAGGGGTGGCCTCGATGGGCTCCCCATCCCGTTTGAAGTAGACCTGTGTGGGGAAAAAAAGGGGTGAGGAGATATCCCCTCGGGAGCTGCTTCCTGAGGTGTCTGTGGAAAGGTTCTGCGGGGTGAGGTCTGGGGAGCAGGAATTCTTACGGAATAACAGTTGTGTTGGAATCGCTTTATGAAAGCAGCACATGTATCGGTTGGTGTGTTCAGCTGCAGAGGAGGAGGATGAGGGGAGAGCCCACTGCAGGGATAACTACCTTGCAAGGTCCAGAGGAGGGGCAGGGACTGAGCTCTGCTCTGTGGGACCAGGGACAGGACCCAGGGAATGGCCTGGAGCTGTGTCAGGGCAGGGGCAGGGGGGATCTCAGGCAAAGGTTCTTCCCCCAGAGGGGGGTTGGGCACTGCCCAGGCTCCCCAGGGTTTGGTCACATTCCCAAGGCTGGCAGAGCTCCAGGAGGGTTGGGATGATCCTCTGGGACACAGGGGGTGACTCTTGGGGATGGGCCTGTGCAGGGATAAGTGTTGGACTGATGATCCCCACGGCTCCCTCCCAAGTCAGCAGCTCCTCTCTGTTGTATATTTGAAGGATCTGGGGGTTTATTTCCCGTATCCAGAGGGGAGGTGCCCACAGGGCTCAGCTCACCAGCGGGGCGGGTTTCCCTCCAGACACCACACACACCAGGGTGAAGTTCTGGGCCTGGTAGCGGCTGAATGGCGCCGGGGTGTCGGCAGCGAGCACCGAGATGGACGTCGGAGGAGCTGCCGGAAGCAGGGCTGGGGTGTTGGCACACTGTCCATCCGCGTCCCCATCCCCCTTCTGTCCCATCCTCTGTCATCCTCATCTCGGTTCCCATTCCCACGCCTATCCTTCCTCCCATTGCTGTCTTCAATCCATTCTCCATCCATATCCCCGTCCCATCCCCGCCCCTGTCCCCATCTTCACATCCCTGTCCCATCCTCACCCCATCCTTTTCCTCATCCCCATCATGATGCTGATCCCCATCCCCATGCCCATCCTTGCTCCCATTTCCACCTCCATCATCATGCTGTTCCCCATCCTCATCTCCATTTCCATCTGTGTCCCATCCTCATCCCTTCCTTGTGCCATCCCCATCCTTGTCCCCATCCCCATCAATATGCTCATCCCTATCCCCATTCCCATTCCTCATCCTCATCCCTGTCCCAGTCTTTGTCCCATCCTCATCCCCATTCTTGTCCCATCCCCACCTTCAAACCCACCCTCATTCCCATGGGCATTCTCATCCCTCTCCTCATCCTCAGTCTCATCCCCATCCCTATTCCAATCCCTGTGCCCATTCCCATGACCATCCTCATCCCAGTGTTCATCCCATTCCCCATTCTCCTTCCCATCCCCACCTTCAAACCCATCCCCATTCCCATGACCATCTTCTTCCTTCCCCCCATCCATCTTCCTCCTCATTCCTGCCTTCAACCCCACCTTTGCCCACATCCCCAACCCTGGGGGTGGGAAAATGAGCCAAATCCATGTTGTCCCCCCTCTCCAAGACCCAACAGTGGGGGCTGCACTCACCCATCACATTCAGAAACACATTCCCAGATGCCAGGACCACCTTCTCCCGCGTGGCTCGGTCATAAATCCCCACGTGACACTCGTAGGGCCCGTTATCCGAAATGCGAACCTCGGGAAGGCTGAGGAGGACACACAGCACTCACGGCTCCATCCCAACCCCGCTATCCCAAGGGACGCCGCAGTCAGCACCCGGATCTCGAGGCCTTGGCTGGAGCTGCTCCTCACCAGCGACAGGGATCAATAAACTATTAGTAAGTGCAAGGGCTGCGGGAGGGAGGCCTGGAATGCAGTTTAGCAGCTGGAGTTTACCAGCCCTGACAGCTCCTCCGAGGGGAAGTAATTGCATTATTGAAAGGAGACGTGGATGGGAAGGAAAGGCATCGCCGGGAGCATGAAGCCGTGACCGTGGACCACGGAACGCCAAAGGAACAGGCTTGCCACCGGACCTTCCAGGCCCCCACACCCCAGCAAAGGGAGGGGGGTAAAAGCATCAAACCCCAAACTCTGAGGGAACCCAGGGCACAAATGGATCAATCTTTTACGTAGAGACTTTAGATGGATTTGGGGAAAACGGGAAAGGAGGAGTCGGGAGAAAGGATCGGTGCTGCTGGAGGTGGAAATGCTTTGCTGACTGGCAGCATCTGCCTTGTCAGTGGGCAGCATCATCCCGCCTCTCTGGTCCTCAGCATCCCACCTTTCTGGTCTTCAGAATCCCACCTTTCTGGTCCTCAGCATCCCATGTTTCTGGCCCTCAGCATCCCACCCTGTTGGTTCTCTACATCCCATTTTTCTGATCCTCAGTATCCTGCCCTGTTGGTCCTCAATATCCCACGCTGTTGGTCCTCAGCATCCCACCTTATTTTTTGTCAGTGTCCCACCTTTCTAGTCCTCAGCATCCCACCTTTGCCAGCCGGGAGCAACATCCCCCCTCACCGGCCAGCAGCATCCCACCTTCCTGGTCGGCAGCATCCCACCTTGCCAGTTGGCAGGATCCCATCCCACCGTCTGGCAGCACCCTCCTGCCTGCCCAGCTGGCACCTTCCACCCTTTCCAGCCAGCAGTACCATCCCAACCCCCCAGATGACAGAATCCCGCCTTTCCAGTCGGCACCATCCCGCCTGGAAGCACCATCCTGCCTCAGCAGCAAGCACATTCCACCTCACTGCCCATCAGTATCCTCCTGCCTTCCTGGTGAACCCCATCCCACTTCACAGCCAGCAGTATCCCACCTTGCCAGCTGCCAGCATTCCCGTTTTCTGGTCCATGCCTCCATCCCTCCTCGCTGGCAGCATCATCCCACCACGGCAACCAGGATGGGGGGCATCCCCTCCCTCAAAGTTCCCGCTTTTCCAGACAAACCTCAGTGGGTGCCTCACAGACCTTCCCCACCCAGGGGCAAATCCACTGTAGTTTTTCCAGCCCTTTTCCACAACCCCCTGGCTGCCCTCCCACACCTCCTCATCCTCACATGAGCCCCCCACCAGCACAAACAAGCCTCTGTTGAAGTGAACAGTCACTTGGCAGCTCCTTTTAACGGCCACGACGCTTTCAACTGAGCCTCCACCATCTGTTCCAGCCTCTAATTATCCATGTTTGGAGTGGGAAAATCCCCACCACCCCCTTCATCAGGAGCGGGGTTGGTCCCCACCCAGCTGGGGACCAGCTCTATCCTGGTGGCTGCTCCTTGCTGTGAAGGAGCCTTTTGGATTTGGGGGTAAAATAGCCCTAATTGGGTCATTTTGCTGTTTTCTGAGGATGGGAGAGAGGGAACCACCAGCCCTGCAGAGCAAAACGCTGCTTGGCGTGTCCTCTGCGTCCTCTAAGCACAGTGGAAAGAAGGGGAGGAAAAAAAATTATATAGATATTCATAAAGCAACATCTTGTGCGACGAGGGTGGGATTTTAATCAGAGGAAAAGGGGGGGGGGAGGAAATAAAAAAATCCAGGATTGGATATCACTCGGCTTCGCTCTTCACATCTGAGCAGGCGGCGTTCAAAGGCGGGATGAAAAGAGGCAGCTCCGTCAGCCCTCTGTGCTGAGCAGATAAGAGCTGTGCCACCCGGGATAACGCTCCGTGGGACGGCTCCGACGTGACCGTGCCGGGAGGAAGATTCCCATACAAAAATAGGGCTGAAGAGATGAAAACCCAGAATGAAAAGGAGCGAAAACCTGAGTAGAAACGGCCAGGAAATGACAGAGCTGTCGCCAAACCCTTCCCGATGTTGCTCCTTGTTTTCTGTTGAGCCCAAAATAAGGCAGGACCCCCCCCCACATTAAAAAACAAACAAAAAAGGCAATGATTTGGAAAACAAGCTCGTTTTACACCCTCCATCTCCTCAGGCAACTTGCTGTTTTGCTCTGAAAAAAAAGGCAACTCTGTGGAAAGATTTTAGCGCCAACATTCCCGGCTCCACGGACGATTTCCCGGCGCTGTGCCGACGATTACCGAGGCTTTTAAGTGCTTGGTCCTAGGGCGGGGAAATTTTCTGCTCACAAATTCTATTAGTTCTACAATACACAGTGAAAAGCAGGAAAACTGAGGGTTTGAAGCCAAAAAAAGCAGCTGCTTCTTCTCGCCTGGTTCCATAACCGGGAGAACGTGGCGTGTCCTTGCCCTTGGCCCAAGGGATGCTCCTGCTCGCTCTGTACACAGGGAATGTTTTATTCCTTGTCCCTTTGCTCCAGGGGTGCTCGTGGTCTCTTGCCGAGTGAACAGGGAGTGTTTTAATCTGGTTTAATTCCCTGGTTTTCCTGGTGCTCCTTGTCAGAGCGGAGCGGCGGCCAAATCCGGCGCCGAACGAACCCGCCAGGCTTCCGGCAGGAAAAGCAGGTTGTGGAGTCAGGGAATGTGTAATCCCTCCATGGAGCTGCCAAAACGTTCTCCAAACAGTAATTAGTCGTGTCAGGAATTTGTTCAACATGGGAGCGAGCGGCTGAGCGGAGCTGCTGCTACACGGGAAGGCAAAAGGCTGGGAATGGAGCAGCTCCGGAGCAGCTGCTGAGCAACCTCTGCTCGCGGTCTGAAAACCCCCCAGAGCATCCTCTGAGCAACGCTGGAGCATCCTCTCACCCTCCTGAGCATCCCCTGGAGCATCTTCTGACCTTCTGAGCAACCCCTGAGCATCCTGAGCATCTCCTGGCACTCCTGAGCATCCTCTGACCCTCCTCAGCATCCTCTGAGCAACCCCTGAACATCCTCTGACTCTCCTGAGCCTCGCTGTGAGCATCCCAAGCATCTCCTGAACATCCTGAGCATCCTCTGAGCAACCCTGGAGCCTCTCCTGAACGTTCCCTGAGCATCCAGAGCATCCTCTGACTCACCTGAGCATCTTCTGAGCATCTTCTGAGCATCTCCTTAACATCCCCTGAGCATATTGAGTATCCTCTGACTCTCCTGAGGATCTTCTGTGCAACCTCTGAGGATCCCAAGCATCTCCTGACCTTGAGCATCCCCTGAGCAATGTTTGAGCACCTCCTGACCTTCCTGAGCACCCTGAGCTTCTCCAAAGCATCCCCTGAGCAATTCCTGAGCATCTCCTAACCGTCCTGCTCATCATCTGAGCATTCCCTGAGGAATCCCTGATGATCCTCCTGAGCAGCCCTTGAGCCTCTCCTGATCCTCTGAACATCCTGAGCTTCTCCAGAGCATCTCCTGAGCAATTCCTGAGCATCTCCTGACCCTCCTGAGCAACACCTGAACATCCTGAACTTTTCCTGAGCCTCTCCTGAGGATGCTTCTGAGAAACCTTTAGGCATCCTGAGCTTCCTCTGAGTATCTCCTGAGCAACTCTGGAGTATTTCCACTCCAATTTTTTTTCCTGCCTTTTCTCCCCTCTAAATCCACATTTGTTCCCACAGCCATCTCAGACACTGCCTTATAATAAAAAATAATCTGAGTTTAGCATAAAAAAACAGCTAAAAGCTCCAAAAAAACCCCACAGAATTCCAAAGATTTAGAAATAATTTCACAATTCACACCTGCTCATCCCAAGGGAAGAGCTGTGCCAAGCCCTTTCCAACCCTTCCATGGACATTTGCAGGTGCAAACCATCACATCACTTGAGGAAATTACTATTTTCCCCATCACACACAGAATTTTTATTGCCCCACGCTGGGAAAAAACGAGCTTTGAAATCCGATTAGAAAATTCTAATTTAAAAAGGAAACAAGGGGGGAAAAAATAAACAGGGAAGGATAAATATTTCATCCTGGATTTTTCTACCTTGAATTAAACCTCCCCTGACCTTTTTTCCAAGCTCCAGTTTTGTTTTTATAACAGTGGCGATAAAGCAAGTGTGTAATTAGTAATAAAGCTGACACTCCTGCCAGTGATTTCACACTTGGAATAAAAGCAAAGAGAAGCTTCTGTGCCTGGTTTATATATAAATACAGACTCTTTTTTTCCCAGTTTTCCGAAGCTTTGTATTTCTCTGCACATTCCCACCACTAAGACACATCTTGGACATTGCCATAATCCCCTCAACTGCTCCAAAAGAGGGAAAAAATCTCTAAAAATGGGCATTAAAAGAGACGTGAGGGACTCACCGCACGGTGGACTGATAAACCAGGTCCTCCCTTTTCCGGTAATTTTCCATCTGGGAGAAGTTTGTGGAGAACATGGCATCGAAGGTGAAGATTTTCTGCTTGATGGTGCCACCATCAGTGACCTGTGAAACCCAATCAGGCTCATTAATGAGATGGCCAGGGGCAATTCCCAGCAGCTTTGTGACCGTCTTTTAATATTGAAAAGGTTTTTCTTCTCGAGATTTAGATCTCTCAATGTCTTTATGTAAAGGAGTTTAAGTCTGTTTATTTGAATATTTTCGCTAGATGTCTTTGAATATTTTTAATATTTATAAAAATATAATTATTTTCATATTTATAGGGAGAATCAAGTGAATGAATTAGGTTGGAAAAGCCCTCCAGGGTCAGGGAGTCCAAGCTGTGCCCCATCCCCACCTTGTGCCCCAGCCCAGAGCACTGAGGGACATCCAGGCCTTCCTTGGACACCTCCAGGGATGGGCACTCCAACCCTCCCTGGGCAGCCCCTGCCAAGGCCTGACCCCCCTTGCCAGGAAGGAATTTCCCAAGGTCCAACCTAAACCTCTTCCTGAGGCCGTTCCCTCTCATCCCATCCCTTGTTCCCTGGGAGCAGAGCCCGACCCCCCCCGGCTCCCCCCTCCTGGCAGGGATTGCAGAGAATTCCAGGGGCCCCCTGAGCTTCCTTCTCTCCAGGCTGAGCCCCCCCAGCTCCCTCAGCCCCTCCTGGGGCTCCAGCCCCTTCCCAGCTCCCTTCCCTTCCCTGGACAGGCTCCAGCTCCTCCATGTCCTTCTTGTCCAGCCTGTCCCAATCCCTCTGCAGAGCTTCTCCTCTCTGGCACATCCACATCCCACATGGATTGGTGCCTTCCAAGAACTCCCTGAGAGTGCCCTCCATGTCTTTATTGGTGCTCAATAAATATTTTTTATGAATTTATTAATCATTAAAAGCCAAATCCACCCATTTCCATCCAATTATCCCGTCACCAACTCCCATTTCCAGCCGCTTGCTGGTTGTAATTTTTCAGTGGAAAAAGGCTCTTTTTAGGACCAGGGAGGACTCATTTCATCCCTGTGTCCCCCAGTGTTTTCAAATTCATCCCCCTCCTCTCGTGAGAAGGAATTTGAGTGCAAAATCAAGGAGGAAAATGCAGTGGAAAGCAACACAGGAGGAGATGATTTGGGGGCTAAACCCCACAGATCAGTCCATCAGAAGGTTAAAATAGTCTTTTTTTTTAAAACAAACCGGGAGCAGAAGAAGTTTTTGGGGCTGAATCCCCCCAGACCAGCATCTCCTGAGATCAAGACCCCCACTTTCCCATCCCAGCTCTTCTCTCCTGCTTGGGCAAAACTTCCACTTGGATTCTGCATTTCCTCGTTCCCCACCTTTTTTATGGAAAAAAGAGGGAGGTGGGGGGATAAAATAAAAGGAAAAAAGCTGTCACAGAAACCACTTCTTCGAATTTATCCTCCCAGGCTGAGGCTTTTATTGCAAAGAAAATACATGGACATGGGATAAAGAAGAGCAGGAAGAATTATCAGAGCTGTAAATCCCCGGCCTTGGGAATGAGGGGAAGTTTTCAAGGACACACTCGGTTTTCCCTGACTTTTATTTACACCCTGGCACGGCTTTGAGGAGAAATCTCGGAGCTGCTCTCCCATGGAGAAGCTCTTTGTGTAGCATCTCGAAGGGTTTTTAGGGATCATTTTCGGGATGCAACAGGAGGGAAGGTCTGGGAAGAGGTGGATGTGACACCCATGGATCAGCCCCACCAGCTCCCCAGCACATCTGGACAGATGTGGGCCCAACATCCAGCTCCGTCCAGGGATAGAAGTGGGAAAATGCAGCTGGAAAAGTCACTCCTGTCATCGCTCACCCCTTCAGGGACCCCTCACATTCCCTGAGGATGCAGAGCAAGGGAATACGCTGGAGCCCGGGGGATTCCAGGCAGTTAATAGACTCCCAGGAAAAGGCTCATGGAAAATAGGCTCTCCCCAGGGATCAGACCTACTTTCAGCCTTTTATCTGTGCCCTGGGGTCTTTTTCTTTTTTTTTTTTT
>VXBA01002850.1:559647-576256 GCA_013399895.1 Serilophus lunatus
CCCCCCCCCCCGTGTCCCTGGGATCCTTCAGGTGCCAACACGTCCCCTCAGCGGAGGAGACAGGAGGGATAATATTAACACATCATCATTTTAATCAGCCTGTGATTAACGGGGCTTATACATAATTCACACCGATCCCTCCCGCCTTCCACACTCCCCTTCCCAAACCGGCACCAGCCCGGGATGCAAAGCCAAGGAAGGGATGGGAAAACAGGGAGCAAGGCTCCCTTAACCAGCTTCATCATTTCCCAGGATTTGAGGAGAGGAGGAGACGTTTTGCCCCTTGCCCTGGACGGGATGTAAGAAAAGCAGGATCCCAAAAAAGCAGGGAGCGATCCCGCTGGCCATTCCCAGGCATGGGAGGCTCCTGGATATTCCCAAACCTCGGGGACAGGAATGTCACCCCCCCCCTCTGCCAATCCGGGGTTGAGCAGCATCAACCAAACACATTTGGACTCGCAGCACTTTGCAACATCTTGTTCATTAAAGATTGAACAGCAGCAGTTGTTCCTGTTCCTGGGAGCGCAGCAAATCCCTCCCTTCTCCCTCCCCGGCTCCCCTGATGCTTTATTTATGACATTCCAGGACCATTTACAATTATAAAATGTTGCTGCCTCTCCTTGTTAGCCCAGGAGGGCTCCAAGAGACAAGAACAGGAGGAGGATTCGTGTCTGGCCCCGTCCTGAGGGGCCAAATTTTGCTGAATCTTGAGCTTCTCCTCCTCGAAAGCTGCTGCACTGGCTTTCTTGATTTTTTATTTAAACAGTGGAATAAGTGTTTTAACACAAGTTTGACAACAGCAAGTGGAATGGGATGTGGCAGGTGGACTCAGCATCATTTCCAAAGGAGATGGTCCTTTTCAAAAAAAGACTTGGGGGAGCCTGTTTGTGTCTCTAAATACCTGAATTCTCCTTGAAAACCCAGCTTTTCTCCCTAAAAAACAACTCAGCAGGGCCAAAGATCCCCAAACCCGCCAGTGCCCACCCAAAAACTGCTGCGAAATGGGTTGATTTCCGGAAATAAAGCCATGAAATTTGTCATCCCCCACCAGGAGGATGAGCCCTGCTGGCAGAGAGCAAATTGTATTAATACTGTGTAAATAGGATATTAACAGGCCGACCAAACAATTAAGAGCCACTAATTAAAATTCATCTTCCTTCACACGGCGCCGTATTAAAGTACAAACATTTAATTAGATGCCTCTTACCTCATTCATTTGCATAAGTGGGAGGAAACGATTTGCAGCTGGATCCCTAATTATTCTTTATGGGAGGGGAACTGCTGGACCAAACCAGCCCCTGAATCCTTCGGGATCACAGATCCAGGGAGGAGACGCACGGAATGTGGAGGGAGGACGTTTGGAACAGGCTGTGATCCATTTTTTCTCTGTCTAATTGGATGCACTGAATCCGACAGATCCCATGGATGTACCTCATGTCTCATTAGCTCTTTGTAATGTAAATCAATGATTTCAATCAATGCATCGATTGAACGGGGCCGGCTTGGCCTTTCACCCCTTTTAAATGAAGATTAACTGAGCAAACCACTTCACTGGCGCTGCCGGGGACGGTCAGGCCCCGAGGGGCTGATTCAGCTCCCACTGCACGTTCAGAATGTGTCAAAACGACAAAACCAGGAGTTTTACTGGCCCAGTTTTATCACCATCCCAAGCTGGTGGTGGAGGATTTCCTCCGGGAGAAGCTGTGGCTGCCCCATCCCTGGGAGGAATCCCGAGGCCAGGTTGGATGTGACTCGAGCCTGGTTTAGCGGGAGGTGTCCCTGCCCATGGCAGGAGGTGGAACTGGGTGATTTTTAAGGTCCCTTCCAACCCAAAGCATTCCACGATTGACTTTTACAGTGTCTAACACAACAAACCAAACTCAGCTCCCAACGCCCAAATCCCCCGGAGGTGAGACTTTGGACACTGTCCACAGCTTTCCTTTTCCCCTGGAATCCTAGATTTCTTCTAGAACAAATATCCCAGTCAGAAAGGGAAAGAATTAACCCCTCATTTGGAGTCGTGCTGTGAATCCCAATGTCGCTTGTGCGCACAGAGAGCATCTCCAACGCCGAGCAATCCCAGAAGGGCTTCCCAAGGAGTTGGGTTGATACATCTTAAGGAAAAATCAAATTTCAGCCCAGTTTTCTCCTCATTCTGAGCACCACGGTCATTTTGATACCCTTAAGGGTTGGGATTGGCTCTGAGCAGCTCTGATATCCAAGCCTGGGGGTGGGGCAGCAACACCGGAGGCGGCTGAGAAAGGGAGAGAGAGATCAAAATGGGTCCTGCTGGGATAAAAACGTGTTCCAGGTGTTCAGCTCTGTGGGGTTCTCATCCACATCAGCACAATCTCAGCACAATGAATGCCCTCAGACACAAAAAGGGGAGTCTGGGCTATTTTGAGTGGATTTGGGTCACAGAATCCCAGAATGTGCTGAGTTGGAAGGGACCCACAAGGGTCATGAGTCCAACCCTCATCCCTGCACAGGCCCATCCCCAAAAGTCACCCTTTGTTTCTGAGAGGATCATCCCAACCCTCCTGGAGCTCTGGCAGCCTTGGGGCCGTGATCAAACCCTGGGGAACCTGTTCAGTGCCCAACCACCTTCTGGGGGAAGAACCTTTCCCTGAGATCCCACCTAAACCTCTGCTAAACTTCAGGCCATTCCCACAGGTCCTGTCACTGATCCCGACAGAGAAGAGATCACTGGGAGCCTGAGGACACTGCAGTGCCCTGCCCTCTGTCTGACACCCATCTCCTGCCTCTGCTGCAGCTGTTCCTTCCCACATTCCCGCCTTTCCCTCTCCCACTTTCCTTCTACCGACTCCTCAAGCTCCAGCTCCATCCATCACCAAGCGCCGGCCGATAAAATCCACGGAAGCAGCGGCTTTTCCCGGACTCGCCGCCGCCTTTGGAGCGTGTCCCTCAACAAACAAATCCATGTGGGATAGAGCCATCCGTGTCAGCCCCGTGCCTCGGGCAGGGATGGAAACAAACCCTCTCAAACGTCTTCATCATCGCGCTCTTTCCACGGAAAAGCTGTTCCAGCTCATCAGAGCACAGGATGAGAAAAGCCCTTTCCTACCTCGGCTCCTTCCACTCACAGCATGGAGTTAGTGCTTGTACTACATCCCTGTCCAGGTGTTTGCCTGAAATCCTTGGAAAGTTGCTCGTTCCAGTGAAAAGATGGATGTCTGGAGCGTTTGGCTGCTCGTGGCAAACACCCAGGGTGACCTTGGGTTCGTCATTTGGAGGCTCATTGGGTCCCTCAGCCTAAAAATGAGGTGAATTCCCACGAGGGGATTCAAAGACAAGATGCTGGTGCTGCAAATCCCGACGTCCTGAAGCCAGGGATCACATCCTGCCCATCCCAAGGGGTGGGAGCTGCTCTGAACCCAAATCCAGTGGCTGTGGAAAGGGGGGAGGGTGGACAAGTGATGATTTAGGGAGGAATGCCAGGAAAGGGAGGTTTGGAGGGGAGCAACAAGCACGGGACAACTGGGAGCAGGAGAGTTTGGAGGTATTATACTGGAATGGATGGGAAATATTATCCACTTGGGGAATAGTTCACCTCTCCAAGGCTGAAGACTGAGCCCTGGAATGGGATTTCTCTCCATAAAAGCACACAAAGAAGGATCAGAGACCCAACCAGGACCAACAACCCCTTGGGAAACAATCACCCAACCCCAAAACTCCCTAAATCAAGCCCATAAAGGAGCACTTGGGGAATATTTCACCTCTTCAAGGCTGAAGACTGAGCCCTGGAATGGGATTTCTCTCCATAAAAGCACACAAAGAAGGATCAGAGACCCAACCAGGACCAACAACCCCTTGGGAAACAATCACCCAACCCCAAAACTACCTAAATCAACCCCATAAAAGAATGGTTTGAGAATATTTCAATCCCCCAGGTCTCAAGCCTGAGCCCTGGAATGGGATTTCTCTCCTTGAAAACACACAAAGAAGGATCAGAGACCCAACCAGGGCCAAGAACCCTTTTGGAAAACACCCACCAACCCCCAAACTCCTTAAATCAACCCCCTAAAAGAGCAGTGAGCAGGAAGAAGATGGATCTCCCCACCCCTCCCCGACCATCAGCGGGGCTGTGCTCCCTGCATTGATAAGTCTCAGTGATATATTGAATTTTATTAGCTGCCACCAGCCCCCCCCCGCACAGCCTGGGAAGCCACAGCCATAAATTAGACCTGGAATATTTATCTCCAGACGGGAAGGATGTTTAGCAGCATTTACTGGAGCGCAGTAAAGTTTTATTTATAATTTCTCCCCCCCCCTCCTTTCCCAACTCAGTGCTTTGCCTTAAGATGTGCAACTCCATCTTCTAACAGCACTGTCGGGGGGGAGGGGGAAAGGTAATATTTTATTTCCACATCTTCACCCTACTGATATTGCCATTAAAATATAAAGTTTAACAAGCCACCAAAGCACCTGACTGGGGTTTACAGCTGCTAAAATTGGTGGCTGAAATCAGGGATGGGTCATTGGGTTTGGGATTTGGGAAGAGGAGGACGTTTGTCATCGTTGGGTTGCTCGTTTGTCCTGTTTGTTTATCCTCATTTTCAGGTCAGTTGAGGATTTTGTCAACGTTTCTTTTGGGAGTTTGATGGGGTTTTTGCATTTCCAGAGCTCTAAATGGTGTCTCCTCCCAGGAGAGGTGGGAAAGTGACTCCAGCAGGGCCAAGTTCCCTCAAAAAACCCCAGTGGCATCACTGATTTGGAGCACTGGATTTGCTGGTTCCTCTTGGCATCTTCCCAGCTCTGAGAGCAGCTGGTGGTGCCAAAACAGAGCCCAAAATTCCTCTGGGTCAACCTGGGGCTCAGATGGCCTGTTTTCTAAACGGAGATCGAGCTCTTCATTTGCATATCTGCATATATGCAAATGAGGGCTGATTGTCTGCAGGGGCTGCCAATGGAAACCCTCCCCCCAGCTATTTAAGGCAGAATCCTCCTCTTTTATCCCCAATTTTATTCCCATTCCATGACCTAAAGCCAACAGCTTTTGGCCAAACAGGGCACAAGGGGTGGGAGGTGCCACTCACCCCTCTCATCCCAAATTTTCCCTTTCCCAATTAAGCAGACACAGTTCCTGCAGGATTTCCCACTCTCCCATGAGTTTGCTCTGCATCAGTTGGATTTTCCTGGGAGTTTTCCACCCAAAACCGCTGCCACCCCCCGGCCTCAGCAGCAGAGCAGGAATTCCCTCCTGTGAGCCACTTGTGGAAACTTCCAGGAGAGAATTCCATCCTTCTTTTTCTCCTTGCAGATCTCAGTTAACCTCTAGAACTGTTAAAAAATCCCAGTTTTTAATTCTTTTCTCTGTACCAGCTCTCCCCAGGCAGTACCATGGATCACTCTCCAAATTCCTCATGGAGTTTTGTCTCTCCAACAGACCCAAGCTCACTAGACAAGGAATTTTCCTACCATCCCACTTTTCCACAGCCACCAACCTGAACACAATGCCCTTGGAATTGTGCAGCTTTTTCCAGGTGGATGTGGGTTTAATCCAGACTTAGGTGTGGCAGGAGAAGGAGAGATCATATCCCAATCCTGCACTGAAAAGGGTTGGAAATGGTTTTTCCCCCACACCAGCAAGTTCCCAGACCCTGTTTTCCGTCATCAAGCTCAGCTTTCCATCCTGACTCAAGGAATTCCCCACCAACTGGATCCTTATGGCATCTCTCCCTGTGTTGGCATCAGGAAAACCTCACTTGGGATCAAGGATCTTGTGTCCAAGCAGCGCCAAAAGCAAAAGCCATCCTGGAGATGGAATTCCAGAGGAAAAAAGGAAATTATTGTACCTGGGTGTTTTTTTTAGAGCCTCAATCCAAAACTGGGTTGATTGATGGGTTGGATACAGGTGTTGAAATTTGGGAAAAGAGATGCCAAACTCCTGGAAGAGGTTCCTGGGTGAGTTCAGGAGGGACCTGCCGGCAGCAGCCGATGGTTTTCCGCCGTTTTTCCCTCTGTTGGGATCAGGATTATGACACCAACAGCCAATTATTTGGAACCACGGCTCGTGTGGTTAATCTGGGATGGAGCCTAATCCCAGCCAGGGTTAATTACAGGAGCTGGAAGCAGCAGGGAGCTGCTCCCCATCCCTGGAATTGTCCAAGGTTGGATGGGGCTTGGAGCAACTTGGACCAGTGGAATGTGCCCCTGCCCATGGAATGGGGTGAGCTTTAAGTTCCCTTCCAACCCAAATCATTCCATGATTCCACGTCTTTTGGAGCTCTGGGCCTCAGTTTCCACATTCACAAGGAGCAAGACCTTTTCCAGCTCATCTGAGATCCAGCAAAATCCCATCCTGGAGCAACATCAAAGGGTTCTTAGAGGTGCTGTTCCCCCAAAATAGCCCCAGTTACGAGTTTTTCCACATGAAATTCCACAATCCTCCCTAAACCTCCTCTTCTTCCAGCTTTGGCAGGAGAAACACAGGCTTGGGAGGGGCAGAAAGGGGGGAAAATAATTAATGTCCTGGAATTCAGGAGGATTTAGGTTTAGATGCCAGTGTAGGGTTTCCCCCCAAGTTGAATCCCATGGGATACCAGTGAGGTTTTTCTATGCCCAGGTGGCCCGGGAGAAGTGGGTGATCGTGACCCAGATGATGAATTTTATTCCTTATTTATTTCTCTATTTGCAGGAAATCCAATTATCCCATATTTTTGATTGGAGACAAATGAGGGAGCCATCGATCCCCCCTCCCTCCCCAGCTCTCTGCTGTGAGTGATCTCTGCCCACCCCATCGATTCCAGCACTCTGGAACTGGAAAGGATCATTATTATTAATATTTTGGGGGGGGGTTATCCATTTTCCTTCAGAACTCCTTCTCCAAAGGCACTACCTGAGGCAGAGGAAGGAGGGGAATAAAACCTGGGGATTGGTAGAACTCCCGAGTGCTACAAATCTACTTTGGTTTTGCAATTTTGAGTGTGATGTGAAGTTTTTTACCCTAAAAATTACCTCGGGGGAGTCTGGGGCAGCCAGATCAGCCCTGTCAGAGCAGGGAAAAAGCCCTCTCCTCCCCTCCATCCCTGTAAAAACTTCGGTGCTCCCATGAGGAGAATTCCAGAGGCAGCTGGGATCAGGGAAGGGAAGGGAAGGGAAGGGAAGGGAAGGGAAGGGAAGGGGGCACAGACACCTGCACACCTTCCATTATAACAAACACAATCTCCTGGGATTTCCACCTCTGGGATCCAGCACTGGCCTCTCCCAGGAACTGCTTGGGCCAAGGTGAGGAACAGCTACACCCCAAACTCTCCCTCAACCCTCAGGACCTTCCTCCACCTCAGCCTCCCTCCCCTGCCTTCCCTCCTGCCTGGAAAAGCGGGTTTGCTAATTGGGATCTCCCCTCTTTGCCCCGATTTACACTCTGTGATTAATAATCCCTTTGCTCTCCCAGTAATGCTGCTCCACTAATAAGATTAAAACATATCTCCCTCTTCCAGCCCCGATTCATATCCCTGATTTACCATCACTCCTCCACTCCCACGGAGAGGATGCACATGGCTGTTGCCTTAATCCCCATCCATCTCCTCACTGGTGAGGAATAACTGCTAATTAATACCCTTCCCATCTCCCAGGGCTTTCCAGAGCTTCCCACTTATCCACAGTTGGCTTTTTGCTGCTGATGGAGCCAAGCCCCAGCTCTGCTCGTCCCTTCCCAGAGGGGATATTGGTGGCATTTGGGGTCTTTTCCCACAAAATGACATCCCAGAGGTTCTGCCAGCCCAGGCTTGATGGTCCCGAGATGGAGCAAAGCTGGAAAATAGTGGGAAGTGTCTTTTCATGGCTCCATCCATGGGGTGACATCTCCCACATCCATCCCTATTCCTCCATCCATCAGCTATTTCTGCTGCACAACTTCACCTCCCCAAGTCTGTTTGGACATTGAGCATCCTTAAATAAACCAAACATCTCCATTTTTCACCCCACTGCATATTTTACTCCATGGTGTGTCATCTTCCCATGACTCAGTTTTGCTGCATCCATTCTTATTCCTACATCCACCCCTATCTCTGAATCCATCAGCTATTTCTGCTGCACCACTTCCCATTCCCAAACCCATCTGGATGTGGAACATCCTTAAATAAACCAAACAACCCCATTTTTCAACCCACTGCATATTTTACTCCAACATGTTCTTCATGAGGTGTCATCTCCCCATGACTCCATTTTCCCACATCCACCCCTATTCCTGAATCCATCCCTATTCCTGAATTCTTCAGCTATTTCTGCTTCCCATCCCCAAACCATGTGAGTATTGAACACCCTAAATAAACCAAACATCTCCATTTTTCATCCCACTCTTTACTCCAACACTTCCACGGGATGTCATCTTCCCATGACTCCACTTTCCCACATCCATCCCTGTTCCTGAATCCATCCCTATTCCTGAATCCATCCACTATTTCTGCTGCACAACTTCCCATCCCCAAACCCATCTGAATATTGAGCATCCCCAAACAAACCAAACAGCCCCATCTTTCACCCCAGTGCCTGTTTTCCTCCCCCACCAGGAGACCTCGCAGTGACCCTCCAGCCGATCCAAGGAGTCGGATTCTTCGGGAATAACATCGAAAGCATGGAAAGGAGGGAGGGGGGGAAAAGCCAGCAGAGCCTCTGATCTGCCGGCTGTGGCAGGGGAGGCCGCTGCTCTGCTTTTAATAAAACATAACGAAGCATGGGATCATAAAATATTTCCTTTAATTCAGTGCTCCCGCGGGGGTGGGTAATCGGGGCCGGATAATGCGGGAGGTTTTCCTCGCCGCCGAGGGTGTTAAACAGCCCATTTGCAAGCCTGGAAATGCTCTCCCTTCCCACCCCCAGCCCATTTACCGAGGGCTGGAGGAGCAGCACATCCCAGAAAGCCGCAGCACATCCCCTGGGCTCAGCGTTCCAGTTCCAGTTCCCACCAGGATGAGCTTTCCAGGGTGGGAAAAGGTGAAAAAGCAAAGCGGGCGGGGGGGGTGGTCCGGTTCTATCCTCACCCTCAGCCAGCACACGTTCCAAATACATCAATATATCTATATAAATGTATATTTTCACATCCCCGAGGCGATGGAGCAGCAGTGATTAACATTCGCCGCGTTAAAAAAAAAAAAATCTCTCAGCATCTGCTTTGTCCTACACCAGGCACTAAATATAACCCTTCAATATGTGCTCCCTCCCTCCGCCGCAGAGATAACATTGTTTAAATAAACCCTTCCCATTGGAAAGGCTCGGCTCCTTTTCTCCCGGCGGGGGCAGCTCAAGAAACAGAGGAAGGCGGGCCATGCAAACGAGCCCAGAGCATCCCTAAAATGCCCAAATCCTGCCCTTTCCCGACGTGAAGCTGCCCAGGAAAATAAAAAGCAAAAACAATAAATTAAAGGAGATATTTCTAGGAAGACAGAAGGGTTTAATTTGGGAAGCGGGTCCGCCTGCGCTTCCTGGGCTCCCGCGCCGGAGCTTTAATTACAGCGGAGTAAATTCCCTCCGTCAGGAGGAATCCCAACCATCTCCTCACAACCCTCCCGGCTGCTCACAAGGGGATCCTCGGGGAAAAAAAAAAGAACAATAATGCGACAAGACACAAATACAGCTTGAAACGAGCCACCAGAGCCAGCGCCGACGGAAAAGATCCCGTTCAAAACTTCCAAGGGGAGGAAGCTCCGAGTGGAGACAAGCGCTGGAGGGGGTTTTTTTCCAGGGATGTTAATTTGTGTGGAAGCCAAACTGGTGGTGGTACATCTTGGAATCCTTGCTGGAGCAGCACCTCCACCCCCTTCTCCATCAGCAGATCCTGCCTGTTATCCCTCCTCCACGGAAAATCCCGCTCCCCCAGTGGCTCATCCCGTGTATTTTGGGGTGCTGGGCAAGGTGAAGCTGCCCAAGTCCTCCCACCCTGCTCTGAGTCACCTCCTCCTTCTGAAATACAGCTATTTTTAGGGGAAGAGCAAAGAAAATCAGTCAAGTTCAACCCTCGGCTCTTGGTGCTGCAAACGGGATGGGATGGGGTTGATGGGATGGGATTGATGGGATGGGGTTGATGGGATGGGATTGATGGGATGGGGTTGGTGGGATGGGGTTGGTGGGATGGGGTTGGTGGGGTTGATGGGATGGGGTCGGTGGGATGGCAAACCCCCTGCCTGTGACTCCTCTCTTCCCACAGTTATGCAGAAGCTCAATCTGCAGTGAAAGGGGGTTTTCTGGACTTAGAAAGAAGATGCTCGATGGAGCAGGAAAAGTATCTCAGATCGTGGCACATCACAGGATTGGGTGAATTCAGCCTGGAAATCTTCCTGGACACGACTTGGAGCCAAGCTTTGGAACCCACAGTGCAGAGGTGCAAGGCTAGGCTGGAAATTTAAAGCCCTTGGCCATCAAAAGCCACTTCCAGATCTTTTATCCAAGGAAACACGGGAAATGGGATTTTTGTGGAAGGTGCAGCAGCAGCTGATTCCTGATGAGGAAAGTGCTCATCTCTCCCAGAGACTCTCAGGAAGCCCTGCTCCCTCACATCCCCCCACCTCAAAATTGGCCTGATCCCGATGTTTTGAGAGATATCTGATGAACTGGAGCCTTTTTCTCCCCCTCCTTCTGTTCTGCTCCATCTCAGCCCCTCCCTGAGGAGCCAGTGGCTCCCAAAGCCACCACGTGGCACTTGTAACAATGACAGTCGCCAGCCAAAATTGTCCTGCTCATCAGCTTCCTCTTTCCAAGAGCAAAACTCACCCTGGGATGAGCCTGAGCACCATCAAAAGCAACATTCCTACCACTATATCCACGGAATCCATCCCCAAACCAGCATTTCCACGGATAGGAGCCCACCCAGAAGCAGATCCAAGCACCCCCATCCCCCTGAATCCCTTGGAAAAGAAACAAAGAGGTGGAAATACAGGAAGGGCATCCCAGCAGAGACTTCTCCAGCTCCTGTTTTCCCTGTCCTGCCCAGACAGGGATATCAGGATTTATCTCCAAACACAGGGACGTGGAGTTAATCCCCTTCACCCTCCCCTCTGAAGTGTATTGTTCAAGGAATTACAGAAACGGGAAATTATTCGGAGGTTTGGGCAGGAGATAAACCAAATCCC
Source organism: Serilophus lunatus (assembly GCA_013399895.1). Lineage (NCBI taxonomy): Eukaryota > Metazoa > Chordata > Aves > Passeriformes > Eurylaimidae > Serilophus > Serilophus lunatus. Next base: position 570,738 of record VXBA01002850.1, read on the forward strand.
TGCCTTCCCTGCTCCTGCAGTGCCTCCAAGACACCCCATCTTCCAGCCAAGCAGCATTTTGCAGCTGGAGAAGCAGGAAAGACACAATGTGTGGTCTGGAAGCTGAGAGAGGCTTGGTGGTGCCACCTTTCCACCTCCACCGCCCCCTTTCCATTCCCTCCACTGGGAAACGTGGGGTTTTTTCCCGATGTTTCCCAAACCTCCTCGGAGGTGAATCCCGTTTCTCAGCGAGCTGAGGATGGAATCGAGCAGCACAAGCACCTTCCCTGATCCAAATGCTTTGCAGACCCCCCAAACCCTCGTTTGATGGGATAATCGCTCCGCACAGGAAAGCACAGCGGTGGGTTATTATCCCTTTGGAATGTGCTTTGGAACTCGCCTGCCCTTGGCATTCGCCGCGGATCCAGTTCCCAAAGCTGTTGAAAACAAGCCCGTGATTGACGGTTTATTTTCGGAAAAAGAGGGGAAAAGTGGGAAGGAGATAATGGTGGGAGAGATAATGCGGGTGCCAGCGATTAGTTAGAAACAAGCCCATCAGGACGGCGAGTGCTTCGCAGAAAGCAAACAAAAGGGCAAAGAGAACGGCCTGGCAAGGGAACAAACCCAGCCCCTCAGCTGCATCCTCCCCTCTCCGCCCTGGATTCACCAGCCCGCAAGTTTGGGAGGCGACACTGCCCCTCCCGCCTCCCAAAAAGAAGGATCTGGGGGCTCCTTCCCTGGGTTTTTCCTCTTGGCTGCTGGTTTGGCGCTGCCGAAGCCAAGGTTTTCTGGTAGGAATTGGGGGAAAGCGCAGAGCACGGAGGGAATTCCGTGGCTGGTGGGTCCCGGGAGGTCCCTGCACGTGATCCCAGGTGGGTCCAGGCCATCCAGGGTGAGCTTTCGGCTCCATCCTCACCTCCCTGCCAAGCTTTTCCCTCAGCAAGTGCTGCAGGAGCCTTAGAAGATCCTTGGCTCCGTCCCAGCCTAATTCCCGAGCCATTAACACATCTGGATTCATCACAACCTGCCCTTAACCCAACACCTCGGGGAGTTTTCCATCGGGAGAACTTAGAGCACAAGAGGGGAGCTGGACAAGCATTCCCAGACAAGGATTTTCTGGCCAGAAAAAGAGACAACTTCTGCAATGACAACCACGAAAAAGCAGGACTGTGAAGTCTTGGAACAAATCCATGGGAAGGGGCAGTGGTGAGAACATGGTTAATGCCAAGTCCAGGTGCTCCCTAAAGTCTCCTGGAAGCAGGAGCATTCCTGCCAGGACAGACCTTGCCTGGAAGTGCTTGGAAGCACCAGGGAATCCTGGTCTGGACAAGCTCCAGGAAAGGCCCACTGGAATCTCAGGTTTAACAAGACCAAGCTCAAGGTGCTGCACCCGGGTCAGGACAAGCCCTGGGATCAATCCAGGCTGGGAGGAGGATCTGGGGGATGAGAAGCTGGACATGACCCATCCCAGAAACCCCCCATTCCCTGGGCTGATCCCAGGGGAATTCTGCCCCTCTGCCCCCTCAGGTGAGACCTCCCTGATCTGGGGAGCAGCACAGGGAGGGCATGGAGCTGCTGGAGAGAGTCCAGAGGAGGAATCAAGGTGACCAGAGGGATGGAGCAGCTCTGCTGGGAGGAAAGGCTGGGAGAATTGGGATTGCCCAGCCTGGAAAAGAGAAGGGTCCAGAGAAAATTTCCAAGAGCCTGGAATGCTGAGACAACAGGGAATAGCTTCAAACTGCCAGAAGGAAATTTAGGTTGGTTCTTGGGCAGGAATTCCCAGCTGGGAGGGTGGAGAGGCCCTGGCACAGATTCCCAGAGAAGCTGTGGCTGCCCCATCCCTGGAAGTGTCCAAGGCCAGGTTGGAGCAACCTGGGATAGTGGGAGGTGTCCCTGCCCATGGCAGGGGGTGGGATGGGATGAGCTCCATCCCAACCCATTCCATGATTCCATGACTCAGCCTGTGACATAAAACACCCCCACACATCAGGGACTCCTCAGCTCAGCCCTGGAGCAGACCCAGGATTCCTTATCCCAGGCCAAAGGGGACCAACATTCCCAATCCAAACCCTACAGCATCCCTAGGCCTTGTATTTCAGAGGTTAAACAATCCCAAGGGAGTTTGGGACATAAATCCCTCCAAACTGAGCTCTGACACATGAACACACAAGATTTTCCACAGAGGAATAAAACCTGGAATATCTCCATATCATCAAGATACTCATTAGCCTGGAAAGGCCCAAGGAGAGGGGAATATCCTTCCTGGTGTTAAGAGCTTTTCTGGAGCTCTAGATTCAAAATGGAAACTCCAAATGGCTACAAAATCCCGCTGGAAAATTGGGCTAATTGGAGAAGGGCAATTAGGAAGGTGGTCAGAAGGGGCTTTGACTGCCTGTGTGGCCTAGATTTACCTGGAGAGCAACTCAAGGGCTTCATGGAAAGGCAGATTCCATGGGAATGGCAGGAAAGGCTTCAAAAAAGAGGTGACTCCCTGTTGAATGTGTGATTTGTTTGAGAAAAGCATTAGTGGGAAGGATGGTGGGAGTTTGGGGTCAGTGGCGTGCAGGTGACTTAATTAAAGGTGAGTGAAAGGTCCCACATGGCACAGAGGATGCTCCTCATTTCCCTTCATCCCACCAAAACACAATTCCCACCAAAACCCTCTTTTCTTTCAATAAGAGACACAGGCATCACCCTGGGATTTTCCTCCCCCCCAAAAAGAGGAAAATGAGCTTTTCCAGGTTGCAGAAAGGAGCCACCCTGGGGGTTACACACAAACTGTGAAAATCCCTGTGAGGAAAAGCCTCAAGGGGTTCCTGGGAATGGAGAGGGGAGAGAAATTCAGCTTGCTGCTAGAAATCCTAAGTGTAAGTGCTTTTTCCAAGCTGTTTTAGCTTGGAGAAGTGGAACAGGTCCCTGTAAAGCCCAGAAACCCCGGGAGCAGCTTCAACCAAGAAGCTACACTTGATTTTCCCCCCCTTTTTTTCCGTGCTGGGGAGTGGGAAAGAGAAGCTGGAGCAGATCACCCGGATAAAGAGCACACAAACACCTCGCTGAGATCAAACCTCTCCAGGCTGCAAAACCCAGCTGGGGGTTTTACAAAGCCTAAACCAAACCCCGACGAGCCTTTCAATGGGCAACACATCCCTAATCAGCCCAGATTCCAACCATGCCAAGACCCCAGATGGGGCTCTTCCAAAACCAACAGGGACCCTGGGGCTACGAATCCTGGTCCAGCCTCTCCCTCCTCCTCCGCATGTCCTGGTTTTTTCCTCTTGACAGCTCCTTAACCCACTTAGCCTTGTCCTCGGCAGTGGGTTTTTTTTTTGGCCAAGGGGAGAGATTGAGCTTGTTAGAAAGGAGAAAAAAAGCTGGATTACAAGGAGTGATGATTCCCAGAGGGCTGGATAACACGTCGGGAAGGATCCAACCGACCTCCGGCGCTGCTTTGTCCGGGTTAACAAAAGGGCTTTTCATTAAGAGGTGGTGGGTGGAAATAGGGATGGAAACCCCCAAAAATGCTCCCCAGGGAGGCTTGGCAGGGTGGGAAGTGCTTCCAATGGATCCCTGGTGCTCTCCTCCGTGCCAGCAGTTGGGATCTCGGGGATCCTCCTGGATCACAGCAGTGCTGAGGGCACCGTGGAATAAACGAGGTGACAATAAAACCAGGCAAAATTCCCCCCCAAAAAGGGCTTTGGAGACACGGCAAAGGGATGAACAGTGGGATTGGAATGTTGGGCACGTGCCTCTCTGAGTATTCCCAGTAATATGTCTGGATCCCATTGGATCCCTCACGAGGGAAGCATCTGGATGATGTTGGATCCCTCACAAAGGAAGAGCCTGGATCCTGTTGATCCCATCGGATCCCTCACAAAGGAAGAGCCTGGATCCTGTTGGATCCCTCACAAGGAAAGCATCTGGATCCTGTTGGATCCCGTTGGATCCCTCACAAAGGAAGAGGCTGGATCCTGCTGGATCCCTCACAAGGGAAGCGGCGGGATGGGGAGGGGAGGGACCTCTGTGGGCACGTCCTCCCTTCCCAGCATAACTCCAGCCAAGGATTCCGTCAGCCACGGAAAAACCATCTGCCCAGCGAATTTTGGGAGCAGCCTCCGCAGCCTCCCGCTGCCCGGAGCACGGGGAGGTGTCAGGATGGGCAAAGCCAGCCCCCAAATCCAGGATTTTGCCAGGATTTTTAAGGTGTTTGGTGGAAAAAGAGCTCCAAGTGGGTTTTGGGGATGGATTTTTGGGACAGTGTTTCTCTGCTGGGGGGGGGGGGGGGGTGTGGAACCATAGAATCCCAGAGTGGTTTGGGTGGAAGGGACCTTGAGGACCATGTCATTCCAAGCCCCCTGCCATGAACAGGGACACCTTCCACCGGGAAGGAGATGGGAGATACTTAAGGCAGCTGATCCTTGGGATACGGGAAAGCAGCAAAGTTCCAGTGTGGTCTGAAGAACCCAAACCTGGATTTTGGATGTCCAAACCCAACGCCAGCCCCTCCTCCTGCCCCACTTTATAACCACAACCCCTCTTGGGATCACCAACCTCCTCTAAACCCAACTTTTACCTCTTTATTTCCCCCAAAAAAACCCTCGTTTTACACCGAGATTTACCCGCATCCCCTCTCCCAAACCAACAGCAGAAGAGCAATCGCCCAATTTGCAGCGAGAAAAAATAGGAGGGAGGGAGGAAAAATGATCCACGAGCCAGTGACAGACAGTGAGGAAAAGCCGGGGGGATGCGTCGCGTCGGTCCTTGGAAATTATCTATCCATGACCTTAAAACCGCGGCGGAGGTGGCGAGGAGAGGCAGGAGGGAGACAGGACTGGCTTTGGCACGAGTTCCCCCCACCCCGAGGAGGTTTTTGTCGCTGCCGGGGGTTTCAGTGGGATAAGGGGAAAAGCAGGAAAAGGGGGGATTGGAGCAGCAGCCGCAGCTCGGCAGCAATTTTGGAGGGGGGGGGGGGTGGCAAAGAGGGATGCAGGGAACGCAGGATCCCCTCCCTGCTTCAGGCAAATCCAAGCTGAGCTGAGCTCCACGATCCCCCCGAGGGAGGATTTTTGGAGCCGCTTTCGCTGCCGGGGAAGAATCGGCTCCTTTGTGTTGGAGCTCGGCCCCGCAGAGCCGCCGCTCCCCCTCCCCGCGCCCTGCAGCAGCTGACGGCGGCTTTCCGGAGAGCCCAAAGTCCATTAGAAATCACCAAAAAAGAGAGCAAAAAATAAGAATAATAATAAAAAAAGAGGAGCTCCGGAGCCAGCGCCGCTCGTGCCTCCATCTCCCGGAGCCTGCAAAGCCTCTCGGCCCCCGGAGAGCAGCAGGGGCTCGCTGGGCTCGTCAGAGAGCGGCCACCTGAGACCCCAGGGCGGGGGATTTGGGGGGGCACCGGCAGGGGGGAGAGGGGGAAGCGGGGGGGAATCGCCCTCAAATCCACACGGAATGAAGGCGCACAACTGCCCCTCAACCGCCGGCATGTAAGGAGGGGAAAGTTTCCTTCCCTGTTAATTTTTCCCCTGGTGGGAGCCTCGTTTTTAGGGATG